>JADAQX010000063.1:0-119471 GCA_015476325.1 Cardiosporidium cionae
CCTCTCCTCCTCCTCTCCTCCCCCCCTCCTCTCCTCCCCTCCCCCCCTTCTCTACCAGTAGAAGAAGGCGATAAAATTTGTCGATGGCTCTTCAAAAGGCTATCAGAGGCGATTTTATTCTCTGCGGGTGAAATTAAAGCGGCAGAATTTTCTTTCATCGATGCATGAGAAGAAATTTTCTTCAAAAATTCTTCTTCCGTCATAATCGTTGGAGAATTCATTTTTCCTTTTTGAAGTATCAATTGTTGGACTTTCTTATATTTGCTACCTTCTTCAATAGCTCTTCCATCTTCTAATTCAGATCCAGAAACTAAAAAATCTGTTTTTCCAGATACCTGCAGTTTCATAACCACACAGAAAAGTCAACTATTTTGTGGGAATAAAATAAGAGAGAGAAACTTCTTGCATAGAGAAAATAGTATGAAGAATTTCCTTAGGAGAGGTCAAACGAATGAAAATGTAAGAAGATTAAAGAAACTCTCAGTCGATGAAGAAGGCAAAGAGTTTCAAAGAAATTTTCTTAATAACAACCTTCTTTCTTCCGATTTAAACAACTTCTCATACTTCCATCGTTTTACACGCTATACGAAGTCTGTAGAAAGTGTGTGCTTCTCTTATTTTCTCTCATTATATATATATATATCTCTCTTCATTTGATAGTTTCAATAGTTTCTCTCTCACTTTATATATATCTCTCTCTTCATTTGATAGTTTCAATAGTTTCTCTCTCATTATATATATATCTCTCTCTCTCTTCATTTGATAGTTTCAATAGTTTCTCTCTCTTTCTCCATCATTCTATATAGTTTTACTTCTCTATCATAAAACAGTTTCCTCTTCTCATTTTTCTACATCTTCTTCTCTTGGATTTTTCTCCTTTCATATCTCTACCTGAAGTGTCACAGAAGCTCCACATTCTTTGGCTTTATCTACAATAGCCTCTCGTGTGAAAGATTGAAATACACCCGTAAACACCATTTTATAGCCTTGTAAAGGCAAAGCAGCAGAAGCTTGAGGAGAAGAAGCGGCCGGCACCATGAGGGCGGCGGGAAGCACCGTGGAGACCGCCGGTGTCTCTCTGTTCTTCTTAGGAGGAGACGATTTTGTAGAGATGGAGAAAGAGGGAGGACGTCTACGAGAAGGAGAAGATGTGAGGCAATTCTCTGTAGAAACGAAAGTTTGTCCATGAGAGGATTGAGGTGTTTTTTGAGTAGAAGAAAGAGTGTTTTTCATTAATTGATCGTCCACAGAAATCTCTGAAGAACTTTCTTCCTCTGCTGTTAGATATTATATATAATCATAAAGAGGAAATGAAGAAGACAAAGGGGGATAAAAAAGAAAGAAAGAAATGAATTGAGAAATGATGAAGAAGAAAGAAATGAAATGATGGAGGAAGAGAGAGAAAGAAATGAAATGATGAAGGAAGAGAGAGAGAGAAAAATGAAATGATGAAGGAAGAGAGAGAGAGAAAAATGAAATGATGAAGGAAGAGAGAGAGAAATGCGTTGAGAAAGAGATGAATTGAGAAATGATGAAGAAGAAAGAAATGAAATGAGAAAAATGTAATTATTGAGAAGGAGAAGGAAAGAAATGAAGGATAAAAGATATACAAAAGCATCCGCTTGATGCACATACACTCGACTTGTACATATTAATACAAAAAAAACGAAGTATATATTAATAAAAGAACAAAAACAAGATAGGACACCTTTTCATATACTTTGGGGTGAAAATTTTTTCTTATCATTAGAAAAAAAAAAAAAGTATGATAAAAAACATAGACTAATTAAAAATAAAGAAAAATTGTGAAGGATTCTAACTGCAACTGTGTCTATATGGACTATCTCAGAGAGATAATCCCACTAATAGTAAAAATTCTAAAATTGAAGAGGATGAAATAAAATTTACGAAATCGAAATAAATGAGAAACAAAGAAAGTAAGCTTGGAAATTTACATACAAATCCTTCATTCTAAATTTGAAAAAAAAAAAACAGAAAAACATTCATCATTTCTTCTTTATTTCATTTATTTTGTTTCTTCTGCATTATCTGGAAATTTTTATTTTGTAGTTCTTCTCCTTCATCTTCTCTTCACATCATTCTCCTTCAACACCTTTCTGCAATTCTCCCTCCTCATCCAATCGTTTTTTTGCCTCTCTAATCAAGAAAGTATCCCTCCTCTTTGTTTCTCCAAGATAAGCCATACTATGGCCTCCTATACTTCATACATACCTCCATTATATTCAGATGTGGAATTACTCTCAGCTTCTACTGTTGCTTCTACTTTATAAGGCTTCTCATCATCTGAAAATAAAATTTTCATACCCTTTAAAAGAACGTTTCTCTGTAGAGTCAATAAATTTCCAAAAAAACTAGAAAATTTTTGCTATGCTATAGTTGTTTCTAATCCTATTCATATTTTCCATTCACTTCTTTCATCTCCCTGCCATCTCCTCTCATCTTCTTCATGCATTTTTCTCAATTTTTACCATCTTCTTTCTTTGATTTCTGCAACTTAATGGAGGCTTGCCAACGTTGGCTAGAAGAAATCCTATCAACGTCACTCTCCTCTTCAGAGCTTTGCATAGTAAAAGAATAAACATCCTTGGGTTTTTCTATCCGTGCAAAGTATTCATCAATATCTACACTGTGTATAGATGTAGATTTGGGATTCTGAGAAGGTTTCGATACCTTTTGCTTCTAAATATAAAATGGAAAAAAAAACAGTCTGCAACACATTTAAAAGGAAACTTTCAGCCAATATAAGAACTCTGTAGGTAGAGGATGCATCCCATAAATTAGAAAGAGAGAGAGAGAGAGAGGTGGGGGGGGAGAAATGGGAGTAGAGAGAGAGAGGGGGGGGGAGGAGAAATGGGAGTAGAGAGAGAGAAAAAAAAATGGGAGTAGAGAGAGAGAGTTAAAAGTCTATGATAAAGAAAGTAACACTCGCTTATCTTCTTCAAAAAACGAGACTTCCGTCTACAGCATATACTTTGACAGCGGATAAAATGTGTGTTATATCCCTCAATACGTGACGTTGCAGACTATTCGTTTTGTTCAATCAGAATTACAATAAATGCCGACTTCTCTCCGTCCCACCAAGCCACAAATACACATCCCTTGTGAGTTTCTCAAACTAAGTATACCTTTTCTATCAAGCCGTCGTCGTTCAGTCTATTATTTTTTCATGGCCTCGATAGTCTCACACACAGTAACGCATTCTTTTCATTAATTTCAGAATGAGGCACTCTCCTCCTCATGAAAATGCAATCTCTACCTCCTCTCTTTCTCCTTTATATACCATAATAACCTACTGGTTGAGTTGGATCTTTCAAAGGCAAATATTCATCCAATGTACTGCGAGTAATTCTGGTTGGAGAAAAGTAGGCATTCGTTGCAGTGTGGCTCTCTAATTTCGAAGAGATTTCATCAATTTTTGTTGGCAGGGTTTGCTTCCGTTTCACAGCTTCAAAGTCTTCAGAATCAGAGGAATCGAGTGAATGCCGTTTTCGTAGCCTTCCTCGTCCTTTTCTGTAATTATTTCAAACAGGAAACAGTCAAAATCTATCTCGTTTATCATCCTAGGAAATCTCCTTTGCTCTTTCTTCGCAGGAAACAAAAAAAAAGCTTTGTCATTCACTGTCAATGCTTATCATGGCAGAAAATACAACAAGAAATGATAGAGAAAATGCGAAATTAAAAAAATCCTCCTTCTAATAAAAATTGAAAAGCAGCTGCATGCCTATGCTTAGCCCAATCGAACAAAAAGCAAACTAAACATGGAGTGTGATGTATATTCTCTACAAATCTATGAAAGGATTCTGTGGCTAGTATTTCCTAAGAATAAAAACAGAGGCTATACACATATTTTTCGTATTTTTTGATCACCTCTCGCATAATACAAGCATTTCTCTAGACAAGGATACTCTATTAAGAAGAAAAACTGTCAAGCCGTATACCATCTCCCTTCAGTTCACTTCTCAGTGCTCTCCCAATGCATTTCTCTCTGCATTCTGTGTTCTTTTCCTTGCATTCGTAAACCCGTCCGCACCACCAGTCATGCAGCAGGATATTCAATCATTTTCATAACAAATAAATTGTGGAGAAACTCTTTACGTTCAAAAAGTGTGTGGAGGCGCTCTGCACATTCTAATAAACTGAAAAACATACGTTCGAGATTTCTCACTGTCCTTCAATGGGCTATCTTTTGAAAGAGATATTTCCTCCGTAGCCAGCGGTGGCGTTTCAAAATGAAGAGGAGAGACATGCCTTGGAAACTTTGTTTTTCTTGCAGAAGCGGGAGAATGTTTCTCCACATGTGGAGATATCGGATGAGAACGCTTGACTACACGCCGCTTTCCTGCAGAATCCTCCTTGCACTCTGCAGTCGGAGGAATTTTTACTCCTGCATTCTGTTTTTTGGGAAGATATTTTGATGTATCTGAGGGAGACCGTCCCTCTTTTACCGAGGCTACCTGCTCTGAGGGAGGGTGCACTCCTTTTGAATTAGCCTTTACTCCCTTCTTCTTTGCCTTTGGAGCAATCGTTTCTATGTCAAGTGGCCTATCCGATGTACCTTCCTTCGTTTTAAAAGGCTCAGCAGTAGTAGCGACGGTTTTGGCATTTCTAGAATGAACGGTGCTACGTGTCACCCCAGAGGACTTGAAAAAGCGTCGAATATCCATTCGAAAAGAAAGGAAATCGAATTTTCAAAGGATCCACTATACCCACGCGGGAGCATACGCACCAAAGGAAAAAAGTGCAGAGCCCAGCAGCGGCGGAGAGATGCTCTACGAATTTCACTTCACGTTGTATTAAGCCGAAGAACAATCGGATGTAATTTTCTAAAGTAAATTGCGTAGCTTTTTCGAGGCATGAAAACAGCAAATTACAATTACCATTACCAATGCGGGTACGATTTTATTGTAGAAATACAAAACACGAAGGACACCGGTTTGTAATACATCAAGCTCCTCATTTGAAAGAAGTTGCGCAATACAGTAAAAGACATTGATTCTGCTGGAATTTCTCGTTTCAATCGCAAGACAATAGCATAATTTGCTACTTTTTGATGACTACACTTTTCTTAAAACGAAAATTAAGAAACAACCTTGGAGTGTCTTGGTGACCACGCTTCCAAAATAGGGGCAGTTGCAGCAAAATAGGTAAGGCAAGTGAAAGTGAAGTAAACTAGTATAACGATTCTGGACAAAAATGTACGATGTAGTAAACCGTCTACAACTTTTCCAAATTACAAAAATCATGTGTGTGCGAATGCCGAAGCCATTTCATTTTCATGTGTGAAACTGCTGTAGATACAAATCAAGTGAAAACTACAAAAACTGGCAAAAAATCTAAATAAACGTTAAAAAAACTCAGAAATTAAATTAGCAACGACATATAAAAGCATTGCCTTTTAACAGTTGTATAGTTTTCGATACATTTCTCCAGCGGTCGAATAGTTGGGACCGATTCTCTATAACAAAAACATAGCTTCCGTGTGACAATAAACATGGAAAAAATATTGTTAAAAGGGAAAGACGCAGTCGTAGATGAAGACACTGGTGATGACTAAACTGTGCGACTTATTCCGATGAAACCTGGCAAAAATTAAAACTTGCTTTTAAGTATTTTTTATTTAGGAAATGCCGTTTTTCCTAGATTTTCCGTTTTTGTACTTTTCGTCCCCTTCTAAGCATCAATTCCATGATCTCTTGGAAAATTTAAAGAATGGACACCTACAAGCAAATAAAGTAGAAACGAGTGTTTCTGCAATAAAGGCAGCAGTATACAGACGATTTTTAATTAAGCCATGTCATGCTATCAAGTTTTCTATAAAACAAAGTAACAGCACGCACAATCGGATATGATTAGTAGTTTCAACGGACAATAATCCCGGCTAAGATTTTTGTCCACGCTTTTTGATGAAGATATTGTCAATGATACGTATAAAATGAATAAAAATATTTATTTTTACAACTACTAGACAATATTTGTCATCTATAGAAAAATGGGTCGCCTTTCTTATTTATTTTTTGTTTTTGCTGAACAACTGAAATGAACAGGATAGTCGACCTAATTTCAAAAAAGTATGGAGCAGTACAACCTCATAGATCGAGGAAACAAGTATTGAGAATCAGGATAATCGATCAAGTACTTTCTTCAAAAAACGGAGAAGGAAAAGAAGTGACTAGTCCTAGTTAAGGCTGTTCTTCTTTAAAGCATACCACTGAGTAGAGAATAGAAATACTCATATTGTCTTTAAGATTGAAAATAGCGCACTGAGAAGGGAAAACCGTTTTTTCAAATATTTTTACTAAGAGATCACAGCAACAGTATGATGGGCATGTACATTACACATAAAGTTCATTCTCTCCTGTTATCATGCAAGACTGCTTTGTGATAATGCTATGATAGAATAATTTAATAATATAATACAAATTTTGACTTTTTATTTTGCAAATTTGTCTACTTATTGTATTTCGTTCTACTTAAACAGCGAATTAAAATACATGTTGTGAACCAATCCATTTTTTGATATCTTTTTTGTTGTAACGATTGCAAGTAGATGCATTTTTGCTAGATATCCTTGAAAAGGGTTTAAATCGCAAGTTAATATTGTGATGGTGTGCTGATTTTTTAAACAGTTTAGGATCATATTCTATACAACTAATTTTGATAGGAAGCACTGTAAAAATTTCTTCAAATGTTACTCCATCGACGAAATAAATACCTTAAATACTCTCTCTAGTGTTGTTTAACTGTTTTGTTGCTCATATTCAAAAGTTCCTTTAAAACTTTATGTTCGGCTCTTTCATTCATGAGTATATGCTCACATACTTATGAGCGTATCTCCAATCTAATACATCCACTTACCATTCGATTTCTCCTCAAACTTCACGATTGTGAAACAAATGAGTAGTTGCATGGGCTTACCCGTGTTTAACTGGGTTGAAGCGCAGTCCCATATTTCGTTTTCTGCCTCTCTGCCCGATAACCGCATATCTTTTGATAACTAGTTTTATTTCCTCGTGGTAAGAGCGTCGCTAGAGATGAATTCTTCATAATAGTCAAAAATGCAACATCCTGCGACCAAAAGTGTACCTTCTGTTATTGCATATTCTTCATAACTTTTTCATTCATTACTTCTCGTCATTTTGGGTTTTTTATAACTGAAAGGAAAAACGCTTCTTACTGAACACTTTTTCTATATCCTCTACTGAATCCTAGTTTGCTCATTCAACTTATCCTTGCCTCATTGCATGATGGGAGATCTCGATTCCGAAAGGTTTGACATTGACCAATTAAAGATTCTAGATTATTTTAGCAACATTGGAAGAATTCTGCTTCTTTATTTTGTCACGTCACTCCTTTTCAACCATCGTTGAAATTTTGTGGAGAGAAACACCTCTGTATGTGCATTGACCGCTGAAAACTCTTAATTTTACCACCATTTTTCGCTACTTTAAGCTTGCAGGAAAAACTCTCCTTTTCCTTATTAGCATGTAAAGCGTAAGGGGGTCGCATTTGCAGAGAATGGGAGGGCAGCTTGACGTGGTTTCTTTTTTGCCTTGGAGAGGGTTTTGGAGCTCGGTTTCTGATCGAAAGTGTTTATTGCGGCATTCTATCGTATGCATCTCGCTACAAATTCCAGTCTTTTTTCCTTTGTTTTTTCTTGCCATACTAACTGTTAAGAAGAAAAATCGATAAATAGTGCATGAATTTCTTTTGTTTCTGATTCCAGAGGTTCTCTTCCTCTTCAAAAATCCGAAGATTCGATGGATTATTGCTTACATCATTTGATTGGCTCCGATATAGCTCCGCTAACAGATTTTTCCTCGTGAGTAAAAGATAAATTTTGTTCCCTTTATCAGTCCCTTTCCTTATTTTAGCATGATTTTTTATTTTCCTACTTGTATTCTTCCTTTATTATTTCTCTAGCTTTTAACTCAACCCTACACCACAAGCATGGCCTTTTTATCCGCGATAGAAAAAGATAAATTTTAGTGCCGCTACAGGCTATGCAATTCTTTCGCGATTTTTTCCTTGAGTTTTTTCTCTTACTTGCTTATTTGTCTTAATGCCTGTAATCGTGGGTTTCTTATGTGGGTACCTATATCAGGGGATGTAGTGCTTTACTGAAGAGGTAAATGAAAATACAAGAAATATGCACACCGGAATGTCATCAGATGGGTCATTCTATGCTTTTCCTTATCTTATTTTTGGTTTTTTCCTGAGTGGCTGTTATACCGTCTATACTGTATACATTTGTATGGTTTTTGCTTCCTTTCAAGCTTTGAATGGATAGAAAGCATGTTTTTAATTTGCACGTATACTTTGACCCCGACTGCAGATCTTGATTTCAACAATCCTGTAAATTTGCTTCTTATCTCTTGTTGAAAAAGATTTTTTCTATTGTAGTATTTTTCCTGATTGACGAGAAAGCTTTGCTGACTTTATGAAACTCCAAATTCCTATGTATACATCTTTCGACAGACTTGGTGCGCATACGCGTGAGAATGCGCAATTGTTGGTTAACAAATTGTTTGAATTACCTATCCATAGTACCGAGGATGGTCAATTTGCTGCTTTAGCCTCAAAAGTTGCATTTGATTTACCTCGCTGCCAACCGGTAAGGAAAGAAGTGATTTTTTTTTCTGTGGAAAGCAAAGAATGAGAGTGCTCTCTTTAGTTATGGTCTCCTTCCTTAGGAGACTTCTTGCATGAGTAGCACCTCAAAACGTGCTTCGGATGGTCTACAAGAGAGAATCATCTTAATATACGGTGTGCTCTTCCTAGTGTTGTCTCCTTCTCTCTAATTTCTTCTTATGGAAACGATTCGCCTTCATTGTAGTGGGATCTGTGTTGAAACCCAAAATTCGAAAATCAAAAAAAGACTACTTGTCAGTGGAAGAATATCTTTTTTTCTCGATGGGTGGAGTCTATGCATGTTTTACAGTCTTTTTTGAGGCTACTTTAGATAGATCTTCTCATGTATACTGCTCCCCTTCTTTTCCTATACAGCAGAGGCTTGTAGGTTTTATGTGAACCCATGGAAATCCATTTTTTTGGGAGGATGTATATAGTATACTTTTGCATGCTCTTTCCTTGTCCTATCTGTTTATTTCTCGTTAATTTTAAGAAGATTTTTGAAATTGTTTTTGTGTTTCTGCAGCTTCCACGATCGGCCACTCTCACGCGATGGGAAACCTTTGCACGTCAGTGTTAAATAGATAACCTTGAACGGTTTCTATCTCTATAGAAAATTACCTACTAAATTCACCATTATAATCAAAGCGCTCGTAGCACGTTTGGACAACGGAAAGCATGAACTGAAAAACATAGAAGAGCACCGAAATATTTTTAAGAATTGAGAGCAAACAGTGGATGTAAAAGTGAATAGTGTAAGAGCTCTGTAGATGTTTGGTGATTCAGTGAATCTCTCCTATGACAAAGCATGCAGAAAGAGGATTAAGCAGTCGGAAATGAAATAGCTGTTGTAAAGTTGTTCTTGTAAGCCTACCACCGCTGTGAATTGGATGGAAGATTGGATGTCTTAAACAGAGAGTAACTATGTAACAAAATGGCTTCTAATAAAAGCTATTTGATTATGGCTACAACTTAGTCTGTTCTTCTTTCTTTAAACAAACAAATGTGAGAGGAATGGCAGCCGTGTGCGGTTAAGAATTTTCTTGTAGGCCTTTGAAAGTAAATCTTGAAGAACTATTTGAAGGCTCCAGAACGTTTTGCTTTCTTTTTAGTATGAAAATTCTGCGAGAACGCACCTGTTTGCAATCACAAAAGGTTTTATATAGGGAGAATTCTATCTTTCAATGTTTTGCAACAAATTGTGTGTGTAGAGCAGCCTACTTTGGTTTTATTTTTTATTTTTTCTTCATTGTGTTACAGAAGAAAAGAGGATCGAAAAGCGAAAACGTAGTAGATTAGTATGGGATGAGACTACCAAAGACTGGGCTCCTCGATGGGGATATAAAAGCCGAGCAAAGAATCAGGGGGCGTTGGAAAAATATATTGAATTGAAACCTGGCCAAGGTAAATTGTAGTGATTTTGAGGAGGCTAGCATCATTTGAAACCAATTTTTCTCAGTCTAACCTGCAGATTTTGAATAGATTTCATCGTCATTTGTTTTTCGTATGTGAAACCGATTGAGTAGTCTTTCTTTTAAGATAGATAAAAGCAATAAAGCTTTCTTTTACGTGATGTTCTAAAAGAAGGTGGAGGATGTCAAGCTGCTCACAGCGCAGTTCTGTCTTCTTTTATATTTCCATTCTGAGTCATCTTTTTGTTTTTCTGGATTTTATATTTTGCTTGCCTGGGGTATAGCTTACGGAAATTCTCAGCGAAGAGGCTGTACAAAGGATTTTAATGCTTTATTTTTACTTTTGTAGACTTGCAGACTTTATTATTTATTTATATCTCTCTTTGTGTTCAGAATGCACCCCAGATTTATTTGAAGAGCGCTCGAGAGGGAAACAAATACACAAAACAAAGCAGAAAATGCGAGAGGTACTTTTTTTATTGTTTGAAATGTGATGGGTGGAAGAGCATGCTTAGCCTTGTTTTTAGCTGAAATAAATTTTGCAAAATTTCTTCTTTTTTTTTTGATGTGTTGCTTTTCGCAAAGTTATATGCGTATTTTTCTATGTTCCCTTCAGCTTCGTAATCAGATGGAAAGTTCGGCAGCTTCTCTACCGATGGGTGTTCCAAATTTAGCAAAAGATGTCAAGAATAGAAAGACTTCACGACCACACTTAAATGAATCAATGAAACGGTAAGGTCTTAATTGTATTTGCTTCATTGCTCTCTACTGCAGTTATTTTTTTGATTTCTTTAACTGCTACGCCCTGGTGGGGTATCAATATTGGGACACTCCAACTAGAGAGCTTAGTTTCATTCTTTTTTTTATGCTTTTCATTGTTTTGCTATGTAATTTTGGGTGTTTAAGATATTTGAAAGATTGTGTATTGCAATAGTTCTTCTTTACTTGTATTTATCTTTCAGAGCTCAAATTTCTACGGCATCTCGAGGAAAATTTGACAAAACAGCACGAGGTGAAACACAGAAGCCACCTAAGCCAATTATCAAAGCTGAAAGAAAATCTTTCAAGGAGGAACGATCAGACTACAGTAAAACGTTACAGCGTCTTCTGTCTGCTGCTTAATGCAGTTTTATTATTGTAGTAACAAGAAGAAACGAGTATTCTTTATTTTATTGTCTCGTTTTAAAAAGCAGTGGCCAGTAGCGTACCTACGGAAATTTTTTTGTATACCCTTTAGAAAAGGAAGCAACAAGAAAGCATGATAGACTATCATTACCACCGGCTTGGTTTCCTAATATCTGTGCGCGCGTATTACTTGTTCTTATTTCTACTCAGAGTAATTCTTTAGCTTTATGTGATAAAATATTGCTTAAACTCACGTAAGATGCGCGTGCTATAATCTTAAACAGCAGTTCTTTACTCTTGTGACAATTGCACACCACTAGATAATTGTAAGGATTTCAGTGGCGGGAATTAGAACGCAGAAAAAGGAGGAGATAAGAAAACTTCCCGATAAGAGCATCGAAAACTCGAGATTGTAAAAGCCGAACGTATTGGAGAAATAGCAGTGTATACCAAGAACATTTGTATTGCAGCATATCGAACGGAGAAAACTAAACGCCCTTTGTATAAAGGGAATTTCATTTAAGAAATTTGCGCATGCTCGAAAGAAAAACTTTTAAATTGACAGTATGTACCTACTGTAAATAATTCCTGTCTACAAATGTAGAACTATTTAGCTCCTACTTCTTAGTACTTTTGCTAAGATGTGCCGAGAAATAATGTCATTTAGCAACTAGCCAGGTACCGTTTATGAACATTTGGGAAGTAGTTAGGTTTTTGTTTCTTTGCACATGCATTCATTCCCCAGATATAGCTGAAGTTTGTTGTGTCCTAACAATCTCTTATAACATTTTCGTTGAAGCAATCATCTCTTTGCGTGGTCGGCTTTTCGTATGTATTTTTCAGGATTTGAATACAATTTAAATATTTGAACGCGAGCTTGAATCAAAATGTGATTTTCTGGCTGTATGTACGTTTGAATATATTATGTTGATTGGCCTTGCTGTGTTCAAAAGGGTGATGACTTTGAGCAAAAATATTCGATTGTACAACTACTTATCGGATATTTACACATTCAAAAAAAGCTAGTGGTTTATTTGTTATGTATTTATTTTTAAATTGTTAATATATTGAGGTGAAGGATCGTGTACATATTAACCCGTTCACAGTTTTCCTTCCCACCCTTGTATGGGTTCGATAAGCTTATATATTGTAATTAATTCATGGACATTACTTCAATCGACTTCAACTAACCTCAAAATATTTTAGTATTATAGCAGCTAAATGGTTAAATTTATCAAAATCAAAGTAAGCAAAGCGCGCCATTCTGAAAAATTAGTAGTAACAAAAAGACTTGAAACTATTTTCTCACTTAAAATATAGTATTAGTCACAGCATTTAGGAAAGCTACAAGTCCTTTGATAGCCATCGAAGCATCACTTTCTTGACTTATTACAATTTTTCATGGATTTCAAAGCAATAAACAAAAGAATAAAAAAGCCTTTTAATTCGATAGAAATTTGTTATTGGCTGTGTCATGAAACAACATTACACAAATGCTTAGCAACAGTTGGCTACTGCACTTCATAACTAAAGTAACTTAGCCAGTTAATGTATAAAACCTCCTTGATAACTACAAAAGTTCGAATTACACGTCTATTTTTATTTTTCTTGCATCCTAATAAATGTTTTGAATTCAGCTGCGGGCTAATTTTTGCAAGTGTATTCCCTAAATTGGAGAACAAAAAAATGTTAGTTTCCAAGTGTCCATGCTTAAAATTTGTCGCAGGGCAGAAAGACCGTGATTGTACTTTAATAGAATGAGTTTGGTAGTTTTTTACTTTTCAGAAATTTTACAGCTCACTAGCAGAAAGAGGAGAATCAAATGCTAACAAGTGATTCGACAATAGCTACTTACAGTATAAGAAGTTGAGCCATTTCCTCCCGTGTGCAACTGATTTACTTCTCATTCGTTCGAATTGCAGCTCACCCGCCGCAACTGCGCTGCGGACTGCGTTGAAAATTTGTTCCCCAAAGCAATCAATAGTTCTATTCTGGAGTTGGGGGTGATGTAATCAAGTACCCTCATCTCCCTCCCGCTATTTCTTCTACTTCTATTCCCCTACATTTTTGAGCCTCAGCATTGACCGCGTGTACTTCTACTTTGCTCGCCCTCTTCTCTTGGTACCCAACATAAAAGAGAGTCTTCTAGTGACGTTTCTTCCTCCTTTTGCCGCTGCTTTTCTTTGTGAATTGAAAAAACGCAACTGTCTACCTACGCGTGCATACAACCAACCGTTTTTACTTGCTTACATGTTCACTTATTTATCTTTCCTCTTTCCATTCGTTTTCTTGATTGCGTCATCAATCTTCGTTTAGCAATCTTTTACCTTTCCTCTACACCGATAGTAGTGTGTTTATTGATTTCTACACAACCTTTCTTTTTTCCATTCATCATGGCTTCAACTGTGAAAACTACAATAAAAACTGATGTGTGCTCTTTTAGTGAGTATCGTGTTTATCCTGGAAGAGGAAAACGTGTGGTTGCCCATGATGGCAAGGTATACTTTTATATTGGCAAAAAGCAAGCTTCTTTAGCTGCTCAAAAGATTAAGCCCGCGAAGATCACATGGACTCAGGTGAAGAATTCTCGGTTATTTCTTTTGTAGAGACAAGCAGTGTACCTGTCTGCAAGGGTGTCAAAGAAAGAATAGTTGTGAACATTTTTAGCAAGGCAATAATGCCCGCGTTTTTCTTCTATATAGAGTATAATAGGGGATACTTCATTCCTCCTTCATTGCGTGACGCTTATCGGGATACCTTTAGATAGTTTCACATGTGGGCACTAAAATTATTTCTAACATCTGTAAAAAAGTGCTTTCCCTTTCCCCGCTATTCGACCTGACTGCAGCTTTTGTATTAGACGTGAAGATTTTTAATGCTTTCCCTCGTGAATAAAATTTTTATCGCAGGAGTTTTTGCAGCCAAAAGTTTCATATTGGGTTCTGCGGTCTTTGTTTTCTTTTTGATGGTGTCAGCGCATATTTTATGAGGCGTTTACTGCAATGTGTTGTAGCAACTACTTTACAGAATTTGATATGTTTGATCTTACCAGAAAAATAAATTCAAAGAATTTTTTTTCATTTTGAATTTCAAAAAACAAAGTTTCAATTTTGCCTTTGTTATAATTCACTTTCGTTATTACTACTGGTCTATCGTTCAATTCTTTGCTTTTTTGAGAGTATATGAGAGAGGGACGCGTTGACACATCTTTCTCTAACTATCTACAATGCAATCCAGAAACGTTTTATTACTATAGTGTTGCCTGTATTTTATTAGTTTTTAAATAAATACGATCCGTTTTTCAATGAGCATGGTAATATAGCCCTCGGATTATAATTTTTACAATTCTTTGCTATCCCCTTGTTTGAGAAATAGTATTAGTATATGCTCTTTTTTGTTTGTATCCTTTTCAGAGCTGGAGAAGAATGAATAAGAAGATGCAAGCTATTGTAGGTCATAGGCGAAAGACCCACAGAAGGGTTAAAACGTCTAAGGCCATTGAAGGTTTAACTTTGGATGAAATAAAACGAAAACAAACTGAGAAACCAGAAGCGCGAATGGTATGTGAAGTATGCCCATGCTTTAGAATGGCATTCTTAATTCATATATCTTATCTGTATGATTCTTGTGCATGTTCTTATTATCTTGAGAATTCTCCTTTACTTTGCTTAACGTTATTTTGTGTATGTGACATCGTTTAGCTAAATCCTGTTCTTGCTGTGTTTTGTTTTCATCCTATTTGTTTCCATCTTTTTTAAAGGTTATATTTCAATGTGCTTGTATTTTTAGGCTGTTCGTGATGCAGCAATGAAGGAAGCACGTGAATTAGCTCAAAAGAAGAAGGAGTTGCAGAGTAAAAAAGCGGCTGCTGGTGGTCACGCGAAGGGCCAAGCGCGAGGGTCAGCTGCCAAGCCTCAAAAGCAAAATGCGAAGGGCCAAAAGGGTGTCCGTCGTTATTAAGTGGTCGTATACGAAACCAATGAAAACGGGTGTATAAATTTTGTAATAGTGTGATAAGAGACAACCACGAATAGATTATTACTGCGAAAGAAAATAGAAATGGAAAATATAACAGGGTTGAAATGTACCGCAGCTGTCTAGAAATTTCACAATTTGTTGTTCATAAAGGTAATGACAAATAGATGGCGAAGTGAAAGAAAGTAGATAGTCTTTTTTTTTGGCAGATATCATTGCAGCCTATGAAAACTAGTGCTTGTGATGCTTTTCTCTACTGTTGAAGAATATGGCAAAGTATCTCAAAAAACATCAGCATTTTTAAAAAATTTCTCGTAGAAAGGCTTTTTTGTACCTAAATGCCTTGTTATGTGCTTCTGTGTATCAATTTATAGTAACAGTTTCTTGGTTTCTTGCATCCTTAAAGCCAGTACTTACTCTTGGTGTGACTTCTTCATTTTCTTTTGAAATGGAGCTATAGCTTTAGGGGAAACTTTAGAGCTTGATTTTTTCTCCCCTTTCTAAAAACTTTTGAATAGTTATTTTTTGATGCTCTTGGTAAACGCAGCAAAGTGTTTACCGAGAGGATTTAGTGGCGCTTCTGCATCTTTCTTGTACGTTCTTATTGGGAAGATTTGATACATTTCCTGTAAGAGACTGGGTTATAGCCAGTGCTCCCGTATTGTAAGACCCACCCACTCTTAACGTAGAACAAGAGCAGTAGTGCATCGATTCCATCCGCGATGAAAGTAGCTACTAAAAATAAGCAACCCTTCCGGGATTTTCTTTGCAAAAGGAATCCTGCTTATGCTTTTTCATGATGCGCAGGAACAGTTTAAATTGTTTTCACACATAAAATCGTTGAATTTTTATCATAAAAGGAGACGCGCTGGCTCTTGCAAAGTAACATTCACTAGGGGTGGGTTAAATTCTAACCGTTCAAAAATATTGAAAATAAAGCAAAGATGCAAGTGAAATTTGTTTCTCTGTTATAAATTACTGCTACTTTTGCTAGTGCGCTTCTTCGCCATTTAGTGTTACGTCTAGGGCGAAGAAATGTTAGCTTGCGCAAACTTCAATATGTGCACCTTTTCAAAGTATCTTTAAAATAAGCATTTGGCTTTCCTAACGGTTATTGCTACTTCTATTTCCAGTATATATAGATTGTCGAAAAAATGTGTGAAAATGAGTGGCTACTTGTACTTGCGGGCTTCTTTAAGCTGTTTATGATTTTAAAAACAACCCAAAACCACATATTTCATTTGCCTTACAAGCAATCAGCTTTGCAATTCTGTACATATGAAGACACTCAAGAAAGCGTTTCCTATTCTTCTCTGCTACATTCGCTCGTTTAATTCTCTTATATGTACAGCTTCTCACATATGATTCGATGGGTAAATTTTATGTGCACATTAGCGTACATAATGAGACGGGACTGATTGCGAATTTTCGTTTGCTTTCGAATTTGCAATCTTAATCTAAAAAATGAATACTTTTATTTGATTTTAATTGGTGTATTCATGCGACAACAATGATACTCTCTAAATTTCTATCTCACTGTATCACTCACTATATGGCCAACAGTGTACTCATATTTTTAATAAAAATGATGGCTAGTTTACACTGGTGCAAAAGCATCAAATTGTTGCGAATTGGCTAAAAATTGCTCTGTCGGGTATGCAAATACTTTGATTGTTCATAGAATGAGTGCAATATTCCTCAAAAAAGCTTCAAAAAAATGTTTGGAAAACGCCTATTGCTAAGCTAATCAATGAGCAAACCTTTTACTACAATAGGTATTATCTCTAAGCGGTACGGCATGCAAACCGGAGGTCTAAAGTAACGATAAATGATCAAATTCGATAAGTAAAATATCCAGTAAAGGGGGCACGGCATTCCACATTGACTGGCAAGAAAAAAAAATTACAAGGAAGGAGAGATATTTCCCCACACGAGAGATATATATTTAAAATCCAAGACGAGTAGAGAATGCAACGCAAAACGACAGAAAAAGGGGAAACGAAGAAGTTTGCTCCTACAAGACAGGCGCTACTATGAAATGCCAGTATCCTACGAAGGCATTGCAGGAAGCTAACAATGCACAGGATTCTAACTTATTTGTTTCCATTTCAATTAATGAAAAGAAAAACTGGAACGAAAATTTTCTTAATAAAATAGCAAGCAGTAAAATTTACTTTATGGAATTGAAATAAGCGGATACGCAACCTCCTGCAAAGCAAAGACAGGAAATACCCTCTCTCGGAGATGACAGAAAGAAGCTTCATAAGCTAATTGTCACAAAATGAAGTCCATTGCAAGAAAATGGAAACCCATATTTTGGTACCCACCCACTTTCAGTGTAATCGATGAAGAAGCATGCTAAGTTTGCGAACTTTGAAAAAAGATGAAAAAATGAAGCAAGGAAGATGAAAATGAATATGGAAATAAAACAGGAATCTATTGACCCAGAGCACACGCTTAATGTGAGAGAAAGTAAGGATATGTTTTTGCAATCACGCAGAAACGTATCCTTACTTTGTACTCTCGCTGGCCGAAACACCAACACTAGGGGAGCCAGTCGCATAATATTTCCCCTTGGTAAGCTTTTACAAAACAACTTTAAACACAAGTTTCTACAATTCTTATGATAATTTCTAGTTTAAGAAATCTGCTTTGTTGCGAATAGCGGGAAACGAAAATAAAATAGTTTAACTTCTTCGAGGAACAATTATAGCATGCGGGCGAAAAAATGACTCTCTAAGTAATGCATATCCTTATTTAGCATTGAATGCGTGCAAATGCTGCCTAAGACTCTCTGAATGATCGTTTCTCCGTGGAGATAAAAATTCTGAGTACAAAGAAAAGCCTCTTATAGAGGTACGTAAGGAATGGCTACAAATTCGACAAAAAAAATGAGGAAAATAAACAATTGCAATTAAAAACCCATCGAATGGTCATCAAAATAATGGAAGAAAAGAGAAGAATCAATGATATAATCGAGGTTGTCCATTTCTTAAAACTTATACAAACTACACCGCATTCAGTGCAAGGCAAAGGAATTCAGCATTTTTGTGATAGTAGCGCACATTTATTCTCCGCAGAAAAAATGATCATTCATTGTACAATTATCGAGAGGATCAGAAACGCGGAAACCTTCCAAACATAAATATTTTTTTTTATCTCGATACCTGCGCAAGACTTCTCTCATAAAAGTAGAAAATCAGTATCATGGTGAAAGTATATTGGTGAAATAGCGAGAAAAATGCTGAAAGCAAGAAATAGCTCCTCCTCGTGGAGCAGAAAAAGAAAAGATCAAGTGACCTACCTACATGAGCAATGATTTCAATATAACGCATTACAGGAATGAGGAAATTTTGAAAAAATTATCACTTAAGGGAGCACGCATTGGTGTACAGAATCTACGAAAGAGATAATTTTGTATAATGACATTAACAAAAAAGGCAGCGGATATTTCCGCTCTAATAGAATCCTTTGTGGCGAGGAAGCATCCAGAAGAAAGTAAAAGTTACAAAGATAAGCACAAATTGTCCCATCAAAAGTGAGATACCTCTAAATAACAGGGCAGCACGACAATTTTATAACACTAAATGCACAAACGAAAATAGTATTAGAAATAAAAAGTTTTTTCTAACAGTTTATGTGTACAATCGTGTTTTAATTCAATTTCATTGGAAAAAAAACGAAGGGAGGCATTCAAATTATAAGGGAATCACTTTTGTACACAATATATTGAAAAAAAAATATAGCAAGATGGCAAAAGAATAGGATGGCAATCCTACGACGAAATTAAGTATAGAAATAGCTGTTGCAGTACACAAAAAGCTAGACGAATTCCCCTTTTTCTTCCTTGTCTTTTGCAAATTATTCCCATTCCGTTCATTAACTCCAGCGAATGCTTGCAGCACACATTGTTTCGCCCTTCGACTTCTAAAAGCATTTTTGTTCTTCAATTGTGAAAGTTATGTATAGCTCTTGTGCATTCAGAAAAGCCCTTTTTCTCCCTTTTCTTTTTCAGGTTCTAATGATAAATCAAAAAAAAAGAAAATGGGACATTTCCAAAACGATGCATTCTGATAATATGAAGGTGTACTTATAGAAAGAGAAACTATGGAGATAAAAGAGACTCCAAATGGTAAAATGGGAATGGGGAAAGGATGAAATATACATGAAAACAATCCTAAAACAAATTTTTAGAAAATTTTGAAGGCTATACTTCTGTTTTTATGAAGAGAATTCTCTCTATACTAAAGTTCATTCATCGGTTGTTACTTTCCTTCAATATCTTGAGCACGGCGATCTCTTTCTCGTTCGTATTGCAGCTAACAAATCACATATAGAAAGGAATGAAATCAGCAAACTCTTCCAATATATAGAAATGAGGAGAAAACATAAAATAAAGCACAAATGGACTTTTCAAAGAGTGTGAACAACACAAAAAGTACAAAAATGAATAAACCAATAGAAACACACTAAACTGAGTAAAAAATAAAAGCATTTTTAATGCAATTGAAGAAAGAGAAGAGAGTAGTACTTACAAAAGTCCAATCGAAAACAAAATCATACTGAAATCCTTCCCTGAGAAAAAAAACAAAACAAAAGAGGAAATACACAAAAAAGAAGAAAATCTTCTTTATATATTTTAGAGAATTTTTTTTTCATGTAGACGAGAAATGTAGAGATTCCCATCCCGTGTAGGCTATTTTAGCAAATAATTTTTTAAGCCAATACATCCATCTTCCTATTTCATTTCTTTCCGTCGTTTAAAATGCATAAAATCACAAATACCAAAATCTTGCTTTCACACGCCTAAGGAAGCAATGATTTGTATTTCTTTACCTGAAGAACAAATCTTTGAAAGATCTACGCAGAAAAGAATAATCAGGACGATCTTCGAATCTTAAAGCTCGGCAATAATTCATATATGTGGAAAATTCAACTGCAAAAAATCCATGCAAAAAATCCTATAGAGACGATGATTTAAAAAGGGGTAGTTTATTTCCATACACAAAAAGCCTCTAAAAATATAAAAAGAAGCCTAATTTTTTAAAAATAAAAATACTACATGCTTCCTTCCTTTACCATTTATTTCTCATTAGAAAAGGTTCATTAAGAAACTATAAACTCTAGGATATCTCTAATGCTCCCTTCACATTTCACATCTCTCTCTCAAACTCTTCCATTTCTCCACCTCTCTATGATAAAAGTTTCCCTTTCTTTCCAACGTACATGGGTGCTGTCGACAAAGCATATCTACAGAAGTATCCATCTTCCTTTGCATAATTTTGTCGTATTTATCTCGCTTTGAAGTGGCTTTCAAGCCTTGCCAAGGTAAACTTCCTTTAATAAAATACATTAATACATAACCTAAGGCTTCCAAATCATCTCTACGTGACTGCTCAATCCCTAAATGAGTATTGACAGAGGCATAACGGGCAGTGCCAGTCAAATTTTTGCCTTCACGATACGAAATATGACTATGACTCTTGGGATCTCTATACTTCTTGGCTAAACCAAAGTCAATCAAGAAGATCACAGTCACACGTTTTCCTCGACCAATGAGGAAATTATCCGGTTTGATATCTCGATGAATAAAACATTTACCATGAATATATTCAATGCGGTTCAACTGTGGAAACATAGGGAAAGAAAGAAAATTTAAATAAAGAATAAAGCGAAAAGAGAGAGAGAGAGAGAGAAATGAAAGAAAACATAAAGGAAGTCCTAAACATATGCACCTACGTTTAAAGATACTACAAAACGAATTAACTCTATCCTCTCTGTCTCTTCTCTCACTCAATTCTCTCTCATGCATTCAATTCTCTCTTTTTCTCTCTTTCATTCAATTCTCTCTTTTTCTCTCTCTTTCTCCCTCTTTCATTCAATTCTCTCTCTTTCTCCCTCTTTCATTCAATTCTCTCTCTTTCATTCAATTCTCTCTCTTTCACTCAATTCTCTCTCTATTTCTCTAACGCAATTCTCTCATTTTGTTGTTACCTTCCCTCCCCTATTGAGCGAATAGCAAAAAGTGAAAATATAAAATAGAGAGGAATCCCATTAAAATACAAAGAGGAATGAAAAATGTCAAAAATATGCATGGAATGTTTCAAAAGAAGATGTGTGTGACCTACCATTTGATCCGCCAACATTAGAACAGATTTAAGTGTTAATTTCCGCTCACAGACAGTAAACAAATCCTCTAAGCTTGGACCCAGTAGATCAAGCACCATAACATTGAATTCGCCTTCAATGCCAAACCAATGAACCATTGGAATTCCCACTATCACCAAGAAAATATAGAAAGAAATGCTTTCAACAACACACCAAAAAAGAGGCAGTTTGGTATATTCAGATTTCACGAAGGAAATGAAAGTATGACTAAGACATGAACTTTTCACCAAAGATATATATATATATGTTAGACGCCTCTACGAATACTAAAATGAACTTTTTACATGTGTGTGGTGGCACGCGAAAGCGAACAACTCTCCAATTTTTTGTTTTTTCAACATATCCATCCTGCTGCATATCTCTCATAGCATGGGTGTATCCTTAAAATACATGAAAGCAATCCGTGTGTAGAATGTCTACACGTTTACCAGCTTCAGAATTCTTATACTTTCTTTTACTATCCATTTATCCACTCTCAGTATCACTTTCGTGGATAAAATTTCAAAGATTCAATACTTTCTTATCAGCATTCTGTAAATCTCTCATAGCATTCTCTAACACTCTATTCATTGATTACCTCCACCACTTAATACACGATAGAGCTTCGATTCATACATAAGTTGAGGATGCCTAGATCTTACAGATTCCTGAAGCAAAAGGATAAAATCGCAAAAAAAAAGAAGAGAAGAGATTAACAATCGCCGTGTAACCGCATACGTTCATATCATTCCTTTACTTGAAAAATTTCCATCGAAAATTCCTCGTAATCCCTACACTCTATCCTGCGCATATAGGGGCCATTTACAGCAAAAAAAAACAAATGTTTGTCTCACCAATTTAACAGCCACTTCGTCACCAGTACTTATGTTGGTACCTGCAACAATTCCCACGAAAGTTGAACGGTTTGAGATGCAAAACGAGATTATTCACCCATTCCAATACGCAGAGTATCACGAAAAATACAAAATATCTACCGGATAGAGGTTGAAAAAGAGTATGGAGAGAAAGATTGCTACAAAAAGAGGGGGTTAAGGAAAGGATGAAAGATTGAACAAATAAAGCCACATGTACATGTCTTCTACCCATTCTATTACATAAAAACAAAAAGCCTCCTATTAAACAAAAAAAACGATAGATAGAAGGACATACACAGCATTGAGAAAGGAAGAAACGAAAGTCGATGCAACTAAAAATACCAAGAAAATGGTGGAACAGCGAAATGTTTAGAAAAAAGCATGGATAGCTCACCTGCATAAATATCTCCGAAAGAGCCGCTGCCTATCTTGCGACCCAAGCGATACCTTCCACCAACCCTTACTTCCATCTTCATTTTGCCTACTCTATTGGAGAAACTGCAAAAAGTAGAAATGAGGCGGTAATGTAGAGAACGCCGCGTGCATCTTTAAAATCGAGGAAAATAGAGCAGAGAAACGGTGCAAACCACAAAAAAAACGAAAGCATTTACTTTAAAATCATTGATTCGTAATTTCAAACGTCGCAGCATTCACCTGCAAGAGTGGTTCCTCCAACTTTCTTTAAAAGCATCCCAGATTAAGATAAACTACAGATGGTGACAATAAAAGACAAAAATGAAAATTGAGGCCTCAGAAGAAAAACTGCGCACAATTTAAAGATGCTTTGTTCAACAAAAAAAAGGTGCCAGCAGATTAAAGAATAGATTGGTTTTTCTTGGGTAAATTCAGAAAGACAAGAGAGCCATCCCTATATAAAATTAGACTGGCACAAAGGTTACGAAAAGAAAGTACAATCCACAAACTATCTTCTCTTTTCAGGAGCTGGAAATCATGTGAAGCGCCTCTTTTCAGTCTACTTATGCAACTCATTCAAGCTGCATTACTGGTAAACGTATTTACCAACGCGTTGCGTACGGTGCATAATTTCCAAGAAGGAGCGGTGGGGAATAGATCAGAAGAATAAAAACTCTTGGACAAAAAGTAGGAAAAATAAAGAATCATTACCAGACAGTCACTCCACGAGTGAAAAAATGACTGTATCATTCAATGATATAAGACATAAAGTTACTCACGTATGAAAGACAGAACGCACTGATTTCTCCAATACGATTCACGAAAGACTCATTTAAAAATAATAAAAGATACGGAAATGGCTAAAAGTTCATACGTGCATGCTCGCTCTTTGTCACTGGAACAGCACTTACCGGGAACCCTCGAATCACATCTTAACTTCTTTTCATAGAGAGAAGCAAATAGCCCACTCATCGACACACCACACACAATACGCCGGAAAATACGCTTTACAACTCCAAACGTGTTTGTTTTCTTCCAAAGTTCGAAGGAGGTAAGGGAAGATAGCCTAACGAAATTTGGGCAACGGTGAAAACTTCAAATAGAAGGGTATAACGGAAAGAATGCTAGAAATATATGTATACGGAGAAAGATTATACAAGAAACAAACCTCAACGCACAGGAGAGCAAACGTAGAAAGAAATTATATAATCTTCTTCACTTGCAACACTAAAGGGTTGAAAAGTGAAAAAGGAGAATCAATGGAGAACGTTTCATGACAGATACCTAGAAATACGAAAAAATGAAGGAGGTAGAGAACTTGATTGCTTCTGTTGAAAATATGGGTAAAAACACACGGAATACTCGTTTGAGTTCGCTTGGGATAGAAAATCAGTACAGAAAATGCCGCGAAATGAAAGCTGCGCGAAGTCACTTCACACACGATCACACGTAGGAAGGAGGCAGGGATTCTGCAGAAAAAAAATTGGATCCTGGTGTGCCTGCGGCAGGGATGACATATGTTCGCTCTTGCCTGTACGTAGTTCTTTGGGAAAACGGCAAATCCTTCAGCTTCGATGCCCGGCAACACTACCTTACAAGTACGTGGAAATAACAGCGTTTTTCATGAGAAAATTGCAAAAACTTACAGCTGTAGGTATAGACATTGCTTCTAATCTGACTGGTAGAGCTCTCACAAAAGATTATGGAAACGTTTGCGATTGGTACTTGAATAGCAAAAAGAAGTGTTTGCTCGATTTGTGAACCGAAACTATAATCTCACAATCACTAATTACCTAAGTTCTCGCTTGCGTTTATACTCTCTTTTTTGTCCGGCTCACAGTATTCCAACATGTGATTCATTGAAAAAAGGATAAAAAATTATATTATCCCTGGGGCATAATTTGGTAAAGTCTTTTACTGGCTGGGCACGCTTGTCTAGGAAAGATAATTCATTTTTGCCCACCCATGTGGCTAAATTCGCTTTAGCTGTTTCCCAAGCCGTTGGTAAATCTAGGACTCGCATCATAGCTGGAGACATGAGGAAGCACACTTATCCGCGACTTCAAAAATTATCAAAAATAAAAGCAACATAGAAAATTTCTTTTTATTGTCCGATTTCTTCCCGTTTTCCGAATTATTATAATAATATATGTATCATCGGCATTTTTAAAGCTATGCTTTCACGTTCGCAACACCACTTACGATGATCAATCCAAATTTCAAACATCTGCATTTATCTTACTTCAAAAATAATCTTCTCAAATTTGCCGCTGTCTGCTCTCTATATTGCCGATCTTTTAAAAAATATTTGAACTAAGGCTTTCTGTGAACGTGGCGTTTTTTTGTGAGTTGCTCTAACTAGGATTAGTCACGCTCTGCCAGTCGTATACTAAAGACTTCGGTTGAAATAGTTCTTTTATGCAGTAGGGTATTAAATAGGTTGATTCTACTTAGTTTGTAAGGAGGGTATTTTTTCTAATTCATATAATGAAACATAAACTTATTCTACGCTAATAACTACTGTTTGCGGGACTAAGTAAGAGAATAGAAAAATAAATCATTCACTCCTTCATGCATCTACTTACAATAAAAAGAACCTAAAAGAATTCATACTTCTAACTCTACGTTAACACTACTACCTCTTCTCCTCCTCAACGGTGTAGAAGTAAGTGCATTTTAGTTAAGGAAAACATTGCTTAAATTGTTCCATAATTTCGATTGTTCGATATTGCGACTCAATGTTGTTAGATCGCTTTATATGCACTGTGATACCCTTTGGGGGGAAACCTGGGAACTGCGGATTGCTGGCTTAATTAATGTAAGAAAATAACTACGTAGTAAAAAGGTAATTTTGATAACGATAAAATAATTATAACAATATAAAACATTAATTAAGAATAGGTGTTTCGCTCTGTCACGATACCACTGTTACACTTTCAGTATTAGCATACGAAGAACAAATATTAAATACTTCTGGAATGGCATTGTAACAATCTCAAGTATTGACATAACGATTAAATTTAGGCAGTTTAGTTGATTATTGTAACAGTGGTATCACGATAGTATGGGACACCGAGTTTAATGTATTATTTTATATGATTATAATTATCTTATCCCTATTAAAATTACCTTTTTTTTCTAATACGTAGCTATTCTCCTTAAACTAATTAAGTTAAGATTCCGCAGTTTCCCCCAGAGTATCACTGTGCACATCAAGCGATATAATATCAGGGAGCGATAACTTCCAGCAACCGAAATATCGTACTATCCGTCCGATGTTTCCCGCACCTAGGATGCACTTATTTGTATACATTGGAGAGGGAGAATGAAGTAGTGGTAAGGTAGATTTTCAGATTATTCTTTTGTTCTTTTCTTGTTAACGTAGATGAATGAAGTAGCGAACGACCTTTCCTATTTTTCTACTTAGTCCCGAAAATAGTAATAAAGGGCGTAGAATAAGTTTGATGTCTCATTGTGCGAATTAGCGAAAACGTTCTCTCTACTATTTAAATAGAATTAATCTATTTAATATCCTACTGTACGAACGAACGATAATCAGCCGAAGTCTATAAAATACGATTGGCAGAATGCGACGAATTCTAGTTTCCACAACTCATGAAAGACGCCGCCGCCACGTTTACATTGGTAGCAGCACGATAAAATTTTCTTTTTTTTCCTTTCTTCTTTTCTTTTCCTATAGGATAAACAAATACTGCCGAAATGGATGCGTTAATGAGCACCATTTTCGTTCACTATTATCCCGTAGCATATAAATACACCGATAGCTATTAGGCGTAGGTTAAACCGAATAGGTTTGTGTCTGAGTGAAAGCAGATATAACAAGTAGCAAGCCAGTGGCAATAATTTTCATTAACACTTTGGGATGTAATAATAGACGAGGAAGATTAAATATTTTTAAATCTGGAAAGCAGTTTTGAAGGTTTTTTATGTATTTTTTCTCGTTATGTTATTGAGAATCTATATTTTTCATTGTGCCTGTTCACTTGTGGCCGAGTGCTATTGAGTATTTTGATCTACCTTCCTTTTTCCCATAAAAGATAGTAAGTATGGCTTGGTAGTTTTTCTTCTATAGCAATCCAACTGTTTTTATTTAGCTCAGTTTAATTTACTTAAAATATGCTATGAACTCAATAACCTAAATAACCGCTACAAGGTAAGCTGAAATCTAAACCGATGGGTTGAATTAATTTGACTCTTGTGGGAGACATGACGGAAGCATAGTGAAGGAACTGCTTTAAGTTGAAAATACTGGATAAATTCACAAAAATGGATGCTATATGGAAAGGCAGACTAATATCTGTCTAAATTTTGTTCATTTCTCGCATGCAGAAATGTTCGGATCAGGCAGATTTATGCACTAAGCAACTAAGAAAAAGTAGCCAAATTATTTGTTCGTAACAAAATTTTTGTCGCTCAAAGTTGGGAAATGTGTGCAGATTGGTCTCCAATGTGCCTCGAAAAAAAAAAAAAAAAAAAATAATCCGTTGATTGACTGATCAGGCCAGGACGCTAATTACAATTCCTTAATTGCCACAAAGCGAATCGGTACATCTACGTAATTTTCAGCGGTAACAACTTATGAATGAAGGATTTCCAATCAAAATTACCATGCAGTAGGAAATATACAAATAGTTAATAAAACTTAAAACAGCAATGAAGTTACAGTGTTCTTGAAGGTGAAGTGTAATTGCATAAGATCAAAGGAGATGCTATGGTTTTAGAAAGAAATGCTTTATTCGCGCAGCTCAATTAGGTTTCCTATTTTAAGTGTGGCAGATGTAATTCAAATTGGCATGCATCAAGTAGCCGTGAATCAATGAATGAAAGAACAAATAAGTTGAACGGTAGCTGCACAAATGTAAACGACATGGTAGTAAGAGTAGCTCAGAATAGTGAGATTTTGACAATTATTATGAATGCGGTTTTTAGTGTGAGGGAGGCCAGGTCCCTGCATGCAGGATTTACACATAGAAGTTTGAGAAGTCATATAGCATACTCATTGCCTCCGCTTACCCTCGAGCTTACATAGTATTAGGATAGGGCATAGAAACTAATTATTTAGACATAGTTTTATTTTTCTCACATTTTACATGTGAGTATGAAAGAACTTCTCGTCTTGTTCCTTTTTCAGTAAATATATTCCATTGTCGAATGTAGTTATGCAGCTATTTTCTACATTTTTCCAACTGCACAGGACATTATTCTGTAAGTGATAGATGCGATGTGTCCGCGGATTCAATTTCTGCCAGAATGAATGGTTATCTTGTGAGGGCGAGGAGATTACAATTCTCTAAATGATTGTCTAGGCGATGTAGTAGAATGCTCCATTTATCGTTTAGTGCAACTGGTAGTTCGTAGAAATCCGGCCTAACATTGCTAGCCATTAGGGCAAAACTAGGAAGCCAATTGAAATTGCCACGAAATCGCTAATCCTATAGGTACGCAGTGAAAGTAGATAAAGATCGAAGGAACAAAACTCCGCGGGCGAATTCAGCAGGAAAATTCAACATCCCTGAGCTGGTAGATGGTGCAAGCAATACCACTCAAAAGATTAAAGGGCTGCAGAGCCTTTGTTTACGTTTCAATTTTGCTTTTTTAGAAAGCCAACATTTAGTAAACAAATAAATCAAGAGAAATTTACACTCTTGACGTATCGCTTGAGAAACTAATTGATGTTTCCTGTTTTAAATAGTCAAATGGTAAAATCATAGTAAGCAGCCGTAGCCAGAAGTAAGAATTGTCAAATCCACGTTCTGTATTATATATGATTTCAGAGTTTATATTTGCATTATTTCGTAAATAAATAAATGTTATAATGGCCAGAAATTGGAGCAAGCTTTGCTGAAGCATTGTTACAGAAGCAAAAGTGATGCAAATTGTATTGTTATAAATGCAAAATTATTAGGTCAACATCGACACAGTGGTCTCAACTTTGGAAGATTGTAACCCACCATGTATATCTCCGATCTATGAGCGTGTCACAATTTCCGAACGTGTAGCATTACGTTTGGGATATTCCATGTAAATCTATTTATGAATGAAAAAAGAGTGTGCTTTTGGCAGGTAATAGCTGTTAGTGCCTGCAGGAATCTCTTTTGCTGCTATATGCTTGCATATTGAACTCATTACAGAGGATAGTTGCGAGTGTGAAGGAAGAGGGATGTCTTGTAACAGCTCAAAAAAGTAATGCTGTACGCAGTAAAACCTAATGGTATGCCTCCCTGCGGGTGGTAATATCAGTTTTTCCCTGGAAAGCGCTTTTACAGATTTTTTGTGGTAATGTTTTAGTAGCCGATGTAATGTTTGGACACAAATTGCATTCGCCTTCCAAATACTTGTAAGCGCAATTATAATTTTGTTATATAGTAAAATCCACTCGACAATGTAGTGCTAAATATGCCTTACAACAAATTATATGTGTACATTTACAAACAGCAAATTAGCATCACTTGAAAAATTTTCCGTTGTAACCCTCAGATAGCTGTACTCTTTAAAAACTATGTAATAAAAAATTTGTAAGTACGATTGTCTTACTTTAACGCTGCAGCGTTTGTTCTATACTTAAAATAACTTCAAATGATTGCCCGAATTTACATTCTTCACTAAGGTACATAATGTAACAGTAACTCTAGTTACTGTTTTATTAAAAAAAGATTGCGTCTTACAAACAGAGTTTGTAAGTATATAATATATACCTAAAGCAATGCTCTTTCCGGGTTTAATTGTATACTAAGACGCTAAATGAGATACTAAAATGTCTCACTATAAGACTCACAAGGAGTGAAAAAGTCTATTTAAGGGGAAAAAATAACAAGAGACATAAACTCAACTGAAATTGAATGAAATATCCGTAATGTTTTTCCAAGTGCATATTTATGTCTTCCTTTACAGATCTAGCAATTCTTATCAATTTTGGGGTCTTTTAATATTATTAGCTATATTTTCATGTCATTCTGTTTACACAATACAAATACTGCGTTGCACGTATATTCCACTTCTGTGCTAATTAGCAGCTGTAGACAGAGGGTAACATGAAATTTGTTTATTCCTAGAAAATGCAGTTAAATTCGTTGCGTTCGAGAAGAAATTAATTCCGCCGGCAATGAGAAACTTCATTGAAATGATTCATCAATATTGCATTATTGGGCTGTAAATTCAGGCATCCAAAACGAATTGGTAATTCTGGGGTCGTCTGTTGCTCCCCACTAAACTCATTTTAGACGGGATGTTTTGTATGGTCAAAATTTTTGTTAACTCAAGGTAGAACTCTTATCTTCTGAGATCAGTAAAATGCGACACATTCCCAAATTTACTGTAGTACACTTTGGGTATCTTCCGATCGGATATGATTGAGAAGACCCCATTACCAAAATGTGTAAAAATATAAAAATCCATTTCTTGCATGCTCGAAAAACGTATTTAATATACTGAGATAATACAGAATATTTATCTTCGACCACTACTACTTTGCTTTTATTAGTAATATATTCCTAGTATGAAGATGCTCGAATGGTATATTTAATTCTAATTTTGTGAAGGAGCATAGAATTTGATCGTCTTCATTTTTGCTAATTTTTACAACCAACCTTTGTAGTGATTAAAAGCCTAATATCGTTTCTAATTCAAGAATGTTAATCAAAAAGAAAAGAAAAATTGAAATTTACATGCCGCTATTTTTCATGTAGATTCATGAGTTACTTTTTGCACTAGTTTGTATTAGGTTGGATTTTTCTAAGCTTTTGGAAGCATGCTCGCTCCCTTGGGTACAACAGCTGCCTTCTCTGGCATGCATTAGTTAATCAGGTTGTTTTTGCACACTATCTGTTTGTGCGCAGACTAGTTAGATGCAACTCAGCCGCACATTTATTGTAGCATCACAAGAAACGGTCTTCTCTTGTGTGCAATGGAAGTATTAATGCTGATACCATTTTGCCTTTAATTAGAGTTGCAAACAAATGAGCGAGCTGAAGAATTGATCTTCTTTTTGCTTCTATGAATAATTACTAAGCACCAGATTAGGGCCCAACATGCACTCCTTTTCGTGTGCACACTGTGCGTAAACTTCAACCAGAAAAAGCGGACTTCTAAACATTTTTTCTATTACACTTTTGATATCTTAAGGGCAATCAGCTGTTTAACTTGCAATTTAGGGACCTTTAATTTTTGTAACATCTCTGGCTTGTACATCTTTGTGATGCTGTATTTTTGATGGCTATCCTATAACCGACCTAATAAAGGGTAAAAATAGAGGAGAATTTGTCCATTTGTTGGCCAAAGGCACACTCTATCTTTTGATAGCTCTATTGATGTGAGCATATTTTTTGTTTGTATTCAAAAGAAACATTTATTCATTGTTTCAGCAATTTCTATGCGGCTCATTGGCACTTATCAATTTGTGATTCGAAGTCTATTTCATGCAATTTTATACTTCTATAAATTTACAACAAAGTATACATTGGAATCAAAAGATAAAAAACCATGGGCTTGGGCTCACTGATAGCTCGTCAATTGCAAGAACATTTGATTGCATTCTGGGCTTACGTACTGGAGAATTTTTCCATAACATGAATGTTGCTTTATTCAATCTTCATTGCCGTGCAAGTTCATACCCTTTTACCACTAAATTGACAGTAGCCAAAAGCTTCTATATAATATTTTTGCTAGGAAGCTAGCTGTATTTAAAGACTGATTTTCTATCATTCGCTCACTCACCAGTTTTTCTTGATCATGCTCAGTAAAAGTATTTTTTGTATGCTGTGAATTGATAGTAATATAAACTGTTTAAAATGGTGCTTAAGATAATCAGTAAACAAATTCTGTCAGAGGTAAGACTAATTTTATTTCATAACTTGAAAGGCTGCGGTAAGTCTGTGCATACAAAATTTTTGATGCTTGGATTTTTCTTTTTTAGAATTTTAGCTTAAGATATCACTTTTGGATCATATTTTTTGCTGTAATTTATGCATATTTAACATTTTTTAAAGTAGATATAAATCAGAAATGTAATTGCAAAATGTAATAAACTTATTTCCTTGGCACTAGCAATGTCGCAGTAAAGTTTTTATTGTACGCATTAGTAAAATAGCACCTGCACTATGCTTCTTTACATTTTTTTTAACGTTATAATTTTTTTTCACACTTTTCCATAGAGTGCTATAAGTCATTGCTATGCTTTTGACATATAAAGAGATGAGCCATGTTTGCTGACTTTGATTATTATTTTTTGAATAAAATTTTACAAGGCGTAGCTTTTATATGTCTTTCACTTTGATAAAACTTTATTTTTTCTGTAAATATATAGCTTTATTTATTGTTAAAAAAAGTAAATATGTTAAAACCTGTTGCAATTATTTTAGTAGAACCAATTCAGCAAAAAAGTATTGCTTGACCCATTTCTAAAAATATTTTTTTCTGATCTTTAAAAATTATAGTGCACATCTTCTTGTTAACCAAAGTATTTTAATATTTTTTACTACTTACACAAAGTATTTATATTAATATTTTTTAAATTATTTTTAGTCAATACTCATGCATTAATTTAGTAAAAATCAAGTAGAAAAATACTTTGTTATCCATGTATAAGTTTTTATTTTCTTTGCTACATTGATAAAATTTTTAGCCACTTCATAGTTTGCAGCCAATTTACAAAGCCATTATTTTTACACCTTGGTAAGTTCAGGAAATATATATAATGACTGAATGCATGCACTATAATGATCACTCAGGATTAAATAATTTACTCTGCAATATTTTTTCAAAAGTTTATTTTTTTCTTTCAACTCTTGGGTATCTTCATTTAATTTTATTTTTAAATAAAACAGATACTGTTACGGACAAAACATAAAGCTTATAGAAATATGAACTAAACCTTTTAGTATCGCAGCTGTTCAAACGGTATGTAAATGTGTATTTTTTAAAAGAGATTTTTCTTTGGAATATTATTTATTCTTTTGTATATATCCTGGTTCAGACAGAGAAGCACCTCTGTGAAACAATTTTTTAGTATAAAAAGATATAAGTGCTGAAAGTAAAATTGTTTTTGTTTTTCAAATAAAAACTTGTAACTAAACAAAAATATATAATTAATTTTCTCAAAGGCTAGTATTTTCTTTGCAATATTTTATAAAAAGACTTTGCATTTTTATTATTTTATTTTAAAGCTTGTTCTCCTGTATCTATCTTGACCAAATGCTAATAAAAAAATGTGGATAAAGTGAGAGGATGTTAAAAATGCTTAAAAAGATAAGAAAAACCTAGAGCTGTAATGAACAAGCTAACATAAGCACAACAACGTAGATAATTCTGGGACAAGCATTTCATCACAAAAATGTTATAATTCGGTGTAGATATGGCAAATTTAACAATATTTTTTAATTTTGAGTATAATATACTTGTGGTTACTTTTATAAATGGCAATAAAAAGTAGCAACTCTGCTAGTTCTATAAGAAAGTTTACAATAAAATACCATTGAATAAAAAAAGATCTAAAACTTTTTTTGACATCCATATAATGATATAACATTTTCTTGCAAAATAAAATTGAGTGCGCTTATCTAAAACAAAATATTGCTAATAGTAAATAACACGTTATTATAATTTATACAGAATACATTAAAATTCTATTTATACTTTTAATACTATAATAATTTGTGTAAATAAATTGATTACATGATAATTTGAACAAAAGCAAGAGACTTATATTTTTTATCTTATCACAATTTCATATTATAAAATGGAATTTGAGCACACTAATACTAATAAAGGAAAAATAATAAATACATGAATTTTCATTATTTGAGAATGCAGCAACTTAGATTTGTATTTTTTCAGTTAGTACATTTTAACAATAAAGCGCAATGGTAATAATTGTGTGCATTTAATTATATAGATAAAGTGCTATTCCTATAAAAATAAACCGCTTAAAGCTTCATCTAATCGTTTGATAGAGAGTTTTAGCAAATTTAGGTTTTTCTGAATTGGAAAAACATCATTACAAAAATATCAAAAATTACTTGAAATACAAATAGTCGACAACTTAGTATGAATTTCGTTTTATTCTTTACTCTTTTTAGGCATAAAAAAACAAAAAAAAATTTTGGAACCATTTGTATGTTTACATGGAACCCTACCAACACCATGATATGTTTCTTTCAATATGATTACTTTTTTCGATTGAACCGAAGTTTTTTTTTGCTAATCTTGGCATGGTATTTTGGAATTATTTGTTATTATCATATTTCTGGCTTGTATCAATTTATCCATAACAACATACATGAAGCTCTTACTGACGAGAGCTGCGCTGATCAACGCTTACAAAAATATTTTACTGGAGCATTTCCGTTTTATATTTCAAGCTTTGCGTCTCCAAATTTCCCTGCTCCAACAAATAATGCAAGTATTAAGTACTATAAAAAATATGTAATTTCAAGCAAACCACCAAATAATTTCCATTTGTTCGTTGTTAAAAGCATTGTGCCTATGTATTTTCAAAAATACGTTTTGACTGGTATCACCATAGTAAAAAATACTTCTATTAAACCAGTTTCAAATACATCGACATTGCGCTCATTACAGAGAGTATCAGGGACTGATACGGTTAGTACAAATATGTACAATACTTCTGTTTATTACCTTTTTGATGGTTTTATTGTTTGTGCTGTAAGTTGTCTAAGCCTTTTATGCTGTGCTATCTTTGAGTGTGCTGCATTACATTTTATTTTACTTACTGATAGCATATAACTTGGGAAAGCTTTTTTAAATTTAGTTGAGAAAATGACTAGAAAACAGTTGAATTTAATATCCATCAGATTATTGAATAAAAAAATGATTGTCGCTTTATTAAATATTTTACCTTTTGCCTTGTTAAATCAATTGTAGATTAGTAAATATTTCTTAAATTGCAAATTACATTATTTCTATTTTTAACTAAAAATAATGTTGTTCTATAATATTACTAGAGTACATTAAGTAAAATAATTTAAATGAGTAAATTAGCAAGCAAGTGAATTTTTTACATTTCCAAAATATAAATTATAACTTATAGCATTATAGGGATTGGGAGACTTTTTTGAAAGTATTCAATGTTACTAAATACGTATTCAATTAATAATTATTTGCCTGTGTGTTTTACTTGTAGTTTCCCTATTTTCCTAAAGAGAGTGCATCGACTCTACGCCTTTCAAGTCAAATAATTAAAGACGATTTTTTTCAAAGTGTTGCTTTCGATTTTCCAAATGCGGTAACAGTGCAAGCAGGAAATGCTCAATCTGTTTTTGGCATTTATAATAATCCCGGTAGAGCTCAACAGCTTATAGCAGGGGTAGATGACAGTATTTTTTCATATTCGCATGAAATGAAAGACAATTTTATTGGAATTTCTTATGCTAAAAATGGATATGGCGCGCTGGTAAGTAGTGCAAAAAAGCATAAAAAAATGCATTTATGATAAGAAATTTGATGTTATTCATTTTTTTCTTGCTAACATATATTAGTAGCTTTTGCTTTTATATTTTAGCTAAACCCTAGGTCTAAAGTTATTTTTTTGTCGTCACTCTTCCTTGTGAATGTTATTGATTAATGGATGTAACGGCTTCTTACTCACTTTGCTGATGTGGCTATCTAAACGTATAATTTATAAATTGTTAATATATCTTAGGTCCAACGATCAGTTTCAAAAGGGATTGCGAATGTAGAGGTAGTGGCAAATCAAGTTCATACACTAACTTTATCTGATAGATCAGAGAAGGATTACGGCCAGCTCATAAAAGTAAACGGGGTAGAATTGTTTATTCGTCATGATTTTGATGAGTTTATTGTCCAGAATTCAAACAAATACGCCACAAGTGTTGGTTTACAATACGGGAAAGTTGGTTTTTCTATAGAAACTGACCTTGTGGACCAAAGTTTTGATTTACGAGTAGGAGCAAAAAATGCCTTCTTCACAACTGTGAATGATATTGATGAAAAAGAAATGTTTTTTCGAGGTAATTTAACATATTTCATTATTATTGCTACATGAATATGGAGCTACAGCCAACGGATTTTGGTTTATGTGAATTCTTTTTTTTCCTGGTAGAAATGCTATGATTCTAAATGTTTGCTCTTCTTACAGCAATTTTTGAGCCTGATTATGAAAGAGTATAAGATTTCTTTTTTAAATTCCAGTTTTGCTAACGCATGATTTTCTGCTGTTTTTGATACATTAGTAAATTGGGATTCATGGCAGTTCTTACTAGAAAATGATTTACCCGATCCATATAGCAATAAAAGTTATACAAAATTGGGATTTGGACAATTAGGAAAGGCATATGTTGCAGCAGGCGCGGGAAAGGATTCTTTCAATCGACCCATTGGATCTTTAAATGTACAAACAAATGATATATCTTATGTTGTAGACTTTTTAGAAGAAAATGGATCACAGTTATTCTATCACTCGGTCACCGTTGGAAAATTCACGTACTCCTGGGAATCGTCGAGCTGTGCAAGACAACTAAATTGTACATAGTATAGAGCCATAAATTATCTAGTCTATTCCTTGTGCCCTTGTGGCAGTAGTAAATTTTTTTACTTTTGACTTCAGCTGCTTATAGCAGTAATAGGTTCTTTGGGAATGGTCAAATTTTGAGAAAAAATGCTTGATTTTCTTTTTTTTCATGATCATTGCATTTCTTTTTTAAACTGAGTCAAGCAATGACATAATGCAATATATTGTTGTAATGGAGTAGCTCTACTTAGATGCGTTCTGTAGATTAGTACATCATTTTCTACGATTTAAATTTTATAAAAATTAATTAGTCTTCAACTTTAGAATTTGTCACTTCAAGTGTAGCTTTTATAAAGTTTTGCATCAACAAAAGTTGATTACACAAAGAAACTTTAAAAAATGCTTTTAATTTATGACAAATATAAGAAGCATGCTAATTAAAATAGAAAGACTGTCACGAAACTAGTTTTGGTGAGGTGAAATGCTGCAATTAAGCGGTATGACAGGTATTCCGCAACGAAAGTGTTAATCCACGTAGAGATATATTTTGGTCTTTATCATTTGCATAAATATTTTGTTACAGCTGAATTTTTTATCATCCTCCTTTGGTGGCTAAGTAATTTAGAGCACGCATTTTACTGAATAATATATTCCCATGTGACTACAAAGTATGCACACACAAAAATCTTTTGCATAGCTTGTCGCTTTACAGCTGCAAAATTTTGTTCAATAGATACACTTTCAGCTTTTCTAGTGTTTTATTTGCTTAAGCAATTAGCGTATTAATCTAAAGTCAATTATAAAGTAAAAGCAATAAAAAAAAACAATCCTATCCCCTTAACATCATTTATCAAAGTAAACAGAATATTAGGTGCTGGCCCATAAATTTCAAATCCATACGTGCAAATTATTCATGACAGTACTAACAGTGGTAATAAAATATGTCTATTGACATAAAGTAATAGCAATTGTTTAATTTTTAGCGATAAGATGGTTTTTAGACCTAAATACCGATAGGCTGCTTTAGGTACAGCATGATTATACAATAACTCTACTAGGCTCTTATTTATTGACAATGATGCAAAAATCTTCGAAAAAGATAAAAATTTGTGTTTGCTGCAACTAACACATTGCTTCAAATTGATTAAGGATGTTTCTGACGTATTCTTTTTGTAATGATGCTTTGCTAAGAACATTTTTGGAGTATTTTTTCATTTAAAATGAACATCCACACGGTTATTTCATATAAGTGATTTTTATACCGTATCTTGCTAAATCTTTTAGAACCATCTCTAGAATTATAAAACAAATTGCTATACATTATTTTACTTTTTGGCTGTACCATTCTTTTATAGGCAACGTAGAGTAATCTTTTTTCATAGCAATCGCGCAACAAATTATGTTGTTTAATTTTACTACGGAGATAAAATGGATATAGAGTGCTTTGAGTTAATTACTAGTTACCATAATGTTTACAGTGATATACGATACCATAAGCGCGGGTAGTTTAAAGTGCATGGCATAGAGTGCCAATGCTTATAAAAACATTTTACAGTCTATTGCAGATACAGACAAAATTAATAGAAATTTTGATTTTTTGTATCCCTTTTTCTATTTTCCCTGAATTCCATGACTGTGTTTTTTAGTCTTTAAGTTACGCATATCTACAAATTCAATCTTCTTTTAAGCCATAATTTCTTTTTGGTTTTGCTTTACATTTCTTTAATTATTTTTCCAACTTTTCGTGACCTGTTACGTAAGCTCAATGAACATTGTCAATAGCTACATAACATTTTAATAAATTTGAATTTGATACATACTTTTACCAATCCTTTTTTACTTGTAGAGAAAAACTAGTTCTAGCAGTTCTAACATAAACCATTGAAAACATTGAGATGCTGCAATGACACTTGGAAATCTTCTCGAATAATTTTGATACAGGACTGCAAATTACTAAGCATCGATCGAAGTAAGTGTTGACACAATTCTTTTGAGAGTAGTTAGAGTACGGCACATCTGTAGTGTAACAAGTAAATAATGGTAGTGCACTTAAGTTGCGTAGGTATAAGAAAGATATAATATTTATGATATGTACGTAGAAACAAAATGGTTACTTACATTTATGATAGATTTGTTAGGAATTAAATAGTTACTTGCATTTATGATAGGTAAATATAAACTAAGTAGTTGTTTAGATAGAAATTAGGAAGCGAGTTTATGTCCCGGTTGTTATTAGACATAGAGCGAGTTGATTAGATCTGTGTTTGAGCGACGTCTGATGAACTACAACGAGCATACACTAGACGTAACACTTAGTCGATGGAAGTTAATACAGTATCAGAACTAGGGGGGAGTGAGTCTTTTAGTTAATCATTCTCTTTAGACAGTTTTTCTTATTGCTTGATTAGAAAGATACATTTTTTAACTTTGAAAATTTTGCTATAACTTATCTTTGCAATATAAATAACAAGCTGAATATTTCCCTTGCTTGATTATATTCGATATATATATTTCTCAATGCTATTGTATTGTTATCGGTTGGTTCTATTTTGTCGCAAGTTTTTTTACATTCATTTAGCTACTGCATCACTTAAAACAAACTCTAAATCTATCGTAGCAGCTTATTTATACAAATACGCTATATCTATACAGCATAGAAGATCTCAATAAATCTTCATTTTCACATGTAGTATATCGTTTGGTTACCTATTGTGCTAGTGGATTCATAAATGTAACAAGATATTTGAATAGCACATTATCCAATGATTTTAATAGATACAAGACCTGCGAGATCAACGATGGCTGCTGAACATATCATAAAGCTGCCAGGAACAACAGACACGATTTCTGTTTCCCTTTCTGCTTACATATCTTAAGCTTCTAGGCTCAAATATTGCTCAGGATAACAATTTGGTATAGCTAGTATTTTTGTATATCTTTGAGTATAGCAAGCTAGAAACGCATGATTTTTTATTTTGCTCTCTACAGTTGAAAATTTTGTATTTTCCCGTCTCAGTAATCCCATCTAACATTTATATGACCTTTCTTCTTTACAACAAAATTTCGATATATGCAAAAAAAAGAGTTATAAAAAGAACTAAAACTTTTTTTTCTATCATTGCTACACAATCATTCCTGTATTTTTTTACTTTTAAATCTTCATGTTAGTTCGCCTGGAATTGCCGTTTTAATTTTTTAGATAGATTTCACACGGAGCAACATACTTTTTATATGCGCTGATCCTCATAGAAAAACTTTGATTTTTTTTGACTTTGACTATCAGCCTTCAATCGAGAGTTTAACACTATAACATGACTGCAGCGCACTAAATTTTTGCTTTTGGCAATGCTTTATGCAAACAGTTATTTGCAAAATAAATCCACAATAATTTTGTAAAACAAAAGGAATTTTAATGGTAGGTTAGCTACTGTTATAATACTTAGGATTTGAGAAATTTTAAATCTGCTTCCTTGTAATTTTTTTTTGGCACTCCAATGATATATTTAGTAGACGTAACTAATTTGAGCTGCATCTGTGAGCAGGTTAGTCTCAAAAAATATGATTCATCTCGCTCATGTCAGCATGGTATTGCGCTTATTTTAAATTTGAATCTATGTACTAACTCACTTTCTCTGTGTTTTAGCATTTTGTAATTGCTCCTAAATAGGCATGCTACTAATTTCGGTATTACATAGTATTCATATTCCAAGAATTTTTTTCACTACCTATAATAATCTTTTCTGATGTGTGAAGAGTCAATTCAGAATACTTCTTACTGACAAATAAGTTTTGTTCTTCCGTTACAGCGGCAGTGGCACTTTAATGCATGTAAAAACAGATTATGTTTGCTTTCGATTAATATAAATACAGTGAAGTAACTTACCCGAGAAATCGTTCAAAAAGGAAAGCTTTTTCTCAATTATCCCTAGCAACTAGAGAACATAGTTGTGAGTGGCTTACGGGCCATGCTTCCTTCTGCTGTATTGTATCGGAGAAATGGTTCTAGCGGAACACTGCTACTCAGCTCGTTTTATCTTAAATGCTTAATTAGACGAAATAAAGGAAGAATTTGAAGTCAATGTGCACTTGTTTTTGATCACAATATTTCAAAATTTTCTGTTTTTCACCATTTTTGGACACCCTTCTTGTCAAGGTTAATTTACCGATCAGTTTATGCTTTACTTTTTGATAGCGGTTGCGGCGGATTTCTCGTTCCTCAATTACTTGTTCTAACCGTCTCTCTCCTAGCAGAGGCTGGCCTTTATTAATTTTCATGCTTAGCTAACACGTTGCAATTTTTCCTTTAATGGCTACCGTGGATGGCTACTGCCCACCCCCTAGGGAGAAACCCGCTTTGTCTTCAACAGTGTCTCACCCATCTTTTACGGTAGTCGCTACGGCAAGCCTTGCCTCACCAATGGAAGCGGAAGAAAGCAATACCCCTGCTCAATCATCTTTGATAGAGAGCATTCCAGCTGAAGGGGCGATTTCTAACACTGCCCAAATGAGCGTAATCTCCGATGAGGATGGTGTACCCGCTACTTTTCTAAATCTCACTAGCGAAATTGGCAAGAGTGATAATTTTGAAGTAAAAGAAAATAACTGCTCAGCCACAGAGTTGCCCGCTGTTGCGGTGCCGTTGCTGACTTTTTCACAAGAGACTGATTTAACCGTTCCGCCTACCTCAAAAGAAAGTCTCCCCCTCTCTACTACTTCACCGATGGCAACTTCTCCATATACAACCCCGATTGAACATGAGGGTGCTCCCATGTCTTATGTTACACCTCCTCCACCTCCTCCCCCACAGACCATGTTGGACCAGTCATCAGCAAGAACTGTGGAAAAGGAATATTCCCCTACCGAGACTCCATTTAAAATTTTTGTGGGTGGGCTAGGGCGAAACTCAACGCAAGATTCTCTCAGAGAGCATTTTCAACAATTTGGGAATGTAGTGGATGCATCCGTTATAATTGACAAGATAACAGGACGGAGCCGAGGTTTTGGATTCGCCACCTTCGATTCAGAGGAGGCAGTAAAATGCTCCCTTGATACCAAACATTACATTGATGGAGTTGCGGTGAGTGCAGCCTGTGCTTTCAGATTTATTTTTTTGCATGAAGAGAAGCTGGATTTATTTCCAAAACAAAAAAATTAGTTTACTACCATTACTGAGGTTAAGTTGCATTGCTGTAGGTAATTATGTAACTTTTTGATTTCTTGTGCGAATGTCATGTCGTTGTTGTGGAAAAGCACTCCTATATCCATAAATGATCTACATCTTTAAAAGATATTTTTTGAGGAGTCATCTGCTGTTTTATGTGATATTGAATTATATTTCCTTTCTTTTTATTCAAGTTTTGAGCAAGGTTTATTCTTTTTAATGATTGCCCTCTGTTGTTTTTGTTATCTTAGCTATAAATTTGCATTTCAATGTGCAGGTTGATGTTCGTAATGCCGTACCGCGGGAAGAAGCAAAAGAATCTGTACCATATGATACTATCGATCAGCCTGGGCGAGTATTTGTTGGAGGATTGTCCGATGAAATAACGGAAGGTTATAGATTGCTACTTTTTTTCTGCGAATAATGTTCCCAGGGCATCCAGAAAATGTTCAAGGCTTTTTATTTATCTACCAGAATTTTCTTCATTGTTGCCTTAAGTTCTCTTTTCCTTTTGAGCTGTTGTATGCTTATTTCGCCATTGCAATTAGAAACAATTTCAACTTTTTTTAGGTATTTCGATGACGTTGAAAAACTTTCTTTGATTCATTTTTACCTGTTGGGTTGTTAAATAATTTTTTTTTCCAGAAATATTCAGAGAGCATTTTTCACAATTTGGGACCCTCAAATCTTCTAATTTGATGTATGATAAGGATAATCATTGCCCTCGTGGTAAGTTTTTGGCTTTTTTTGCATTGCAATATTTCCAAACTCTAATATGTGCTATTTTGTGAAAGAAGATTGCAACCCGTATGCTTGAAGTGGTGAAGTTTGATGTGGGGACTGATAAGAAGATGGCTTAAAATTATTTGTCGTTATTATAATGAAAGGGAAAATTTTATTGCTGCGTTAATAAGCCAATAGAAAACGATGCGTAGTGCAAATGTGTCTGGCAATAAAAGATAAATTTCACCCTTTTTGCTTTGTGTAGGCTTTGGTTTTGTTATTTACGAAAATCCAGCTGATGCTGACAAAAGCTTGGGAGAGCATGAATTATTGGGGCGGAATGTAAGTCTTCGTGAAGCCTTGGGTTTACGTTATTTCAAAAAATGAGTATCCTTCAATCTGCGCTAGCATCTTTTCATTTCTTTTTATGAAACGGCTTTTACTAATTTTGAAAAAATGCTTAGATTACCCTATAGGGCGATTTGTTTTTTATTTTGGTTAACTTTCATGAAAATATAGTGTGAAGCCAAGAAAGCTCTGCCACGCCCTTTGTACAACCGCAATCGTCAGAATTCCCCGCATAAATGGGGAAATGAAGGGAGAAATTACAATCCCCGTTATGGAAACAATAGTTACGGGGCAGAATACAATGATCAAATGGTTGCTTACAACTATAATCGAGGTACCCATTGGAAAATTTGATAATATGCTTTTCTAATTTTTTTGTTTGTACTTATACATATCTCTTGCATTCCCTGGTCTAAATTATTTTCAATAGAACCTGGCTGTCTGGTTGGCTACCTTTTTAATGATAGCCAAATCATGATATTGAATAACATTTTACTTCAGCTGCAATCATTTGTCCTTGAAATGAATGTTGGCTTTTTTGATAGGATATGGCGGTGGTTATAATGGATATTACGATTCTAATTACAATCCCTACATGGCTGCATACTACACACGTACGTTGTAACGAGCGTCTTTATTGAATGCCGGTCACAGATTAATGATTGCTGATTTGAACATTTATTTTTTAACGTATGTTTTCTTTGCTAAATCCTTTATGCTAATTTCACTTCTATATTTCTGTGCATATTTAGCGAATGCATCATACGGATACGGCTATTCTGGATGGAATTCTTATGGTAATTCCAATGAGCCAGCACCCGGTGGGGGAATGGAAAACTCGTCGTACAGCGCTGATCGTTCACGAAGAAATGCTCCTCGTACTACACCGTATTAACCAAGCATCATTCAATTTCAGTAGAGGTTTTTCCTTGTTGGATAAATTAGTGTGTCCGTGTGTTCATGGGACATGTGGTATTATAGTCGATGCCGATGAAACATATTTCAAGGGTATTTTCCTCATATTACACGCATGTTAAGCTACTTTTTCCGTGTTGCTACTATTCTTGCTTAACTTTGAAAAGCTCAAAATGTTACTAATTTCCATTGCTGTTGTAGCAGTGCGTGAGTAGATATTTTGGTTACTTTAGCTGTACTCCTATACGCGAATTTTTTAAAATGCGTTTTTCGCTTGCCGCGCTTGAATGATGTATCGTTAAGCCTTGTCACTATAACAAAGAACCCTCTGCGACAAAGAAGGTTACGAGCTTTCATCCTGATAGAGTAAGAGTAGCTCGCGTGTACCCTTTTACATAGGTGGAAAAACAAATTGAAGATATTTGATTAGCAATTTGATACATCTTTATGTGTTGTATCTCAAACGTTGTAGAACAACTGTGCAACGTGGGAAAAAATGTATATATTTTTTAAAATTTGTTGCTTTGTAAAAGCTGCTTCGTTTTTGGTAGGAAAATGGGGTGAATGTGAACGCGTTCACATAATTGTAGTTAATAAGGGTGTATCGCGAGAGATTCTAAATGGGGAAATTAGACGGAGCTGATAAATGGCGAGTTGTTTTTATATTTTTAATTGATGCAATCTTTTCCTACAAAAATGAGGACAACCGGTTGTAAGTATATGGAACAAACAATTGAATGAGTTACAGAGGTTCGACTCGCGTCATTTTTTGAAATTAGAACGGAATGATCACGTATTTTGCTACCAAAAGAATCCCTATTTGTGATAGTTGATGCTTTTTACTATACAGCGGTAAATAGACTTGTTTGTAAATATGGCACTTGTTCTCCACTGCTGACATATAACTAAGGAATAGGCTACAATAATTTCTGACTAGCAAACTTTTACATAAAATTAGCAACGTTTAGTTTATAATTTTTGGGGATGAAGAGATGGCTGGAAATTATAAAAGCAGAATAGCACTTTCATTTGGTAGCTGTAATATATCTTATATACCGCAGTGTTTCACCAGTAGAATAGTTATGAAGGTGCATAACGAAAGCAATTAGAAGTAGTATATTTTGCCTCCCCAAGTCAAACAGCAATGTAATTTGCAAATGGTATGTGTCTCAACTATTGCGCTAGATGATAAAATGTTTATTCGCCACCCTATGTCTGCTTTCCAGCACAAATAGTAGGTTTTAAAATGTGTTGCATGGCGAGAGAATAAACCCGTAGCAAACATTAAAAGTTAATTCATGGATGTTTTATAAAACAGGGGGACGTAAGGGCTATAACATATACTTTGCTACAGCAATTATAGTATGCAGCCCAAAAAACCTTAAGCATGCAGGTATTCTTAAATAATAGCCCTAGTCTCAAGATTAACAATTAGGTTAGATTTCTGCTAATGATCCAAAGCAGTAATTCAATAGGAGTGAAATTTTTATATTTCTCAAGTCCAAACGTTTACCTAATTTATACAAACTGAAAGAGTGACAATCCTGCTGCATTAGCCATAAGCGGATTTGGTTCTATCGAAAAGCAAGCCCTGTACTGCGATATGGTTGCTATGGTACTCCGCAGCAAAATCATTGTAAAATGCGCAGTTTTTTAATGCCTGTGTTTATGAGCAAAACTTTGAAACAGGAAAAATGTCCAATATTTTATTTTTTGCTTCTAGCTAAGGTAGTGGTATAGTTCCCAAAATATCATGAGAAAAAAGGCAGAAGCAACTAATTACTTTTTTCATATAGTATAAGCCTCAAGGGTATGCTCGAGCTCCATGAAATAATAAAAAAATTAATTACAAGACTCTTAAAGCAATATTAAAAAGTAGTTATTCACTTGATTGTATGAAGATAATAAAATGGCTCTTACCCATGTGTCTAAATCTTAGCATCGCTTCTACTCTTTTAAATTGAGTGCCAATATTCAAGTTTTATTTTTTGGTGGTATTTTTTATCCTAACGATACTATGCCTGCAAAAAGTAACTTTTTCAATTTCTCGTATATATTGACTAGCTACACACTCTAGTAACTCATGCGAGATGCTTTTAACTTTATAACCTACTTCTTTCTATTTCTCAATGCAAGCAAGCTACGATTTGCAACTCAAGATAGAACGTGCACGATTCTATTGTTTTACTGTATTTTCGACAGCAGCGGCACAAAAATTTGCATGGCATTATGCCAATATTTAAAAGTCTAAAACACAGTGTTTTATCTAGTACTAGTATAAACTACATTCAGACGTTACAATTTTAGCAATGTGGCTGAAATAACTTTTAAAAATCCATTCTGCTTTAATTAGGACGCAAATACAACCCTGTGAATAGAATAAGATACCAGATTTTCCTTGTCTAATTCCAGATGATCTTGATTAGAGCTAAATTTACAGTGACTCAGCATACAATAAATAATTTTTGTTTTGCTTTAGATTTTTTGCAAGTGCCTACCTAAAATTGAATGTCTACAAAAAAGAATGCCGGTACCCAAAATATTTTCTCAGTGCTGCAGTAATGGCAAAAAAATACTTTGGTTAATTCGGTGCCGTCTGGGAAAAGAAAAAGAAAGCAACACCCTACCACAATTAGCTGTGTGCTTTACTGATCCTTTGCTACCACATGATCAAAAATTAGCCACAATTGTGCGAGTCTGTAGTGTTTTAATGAAACACTACCCAAAACAACATGCTCTGACGGTTGATGCGCTGTAGCCATCGAAACATTTATTATTACTAAATGTGGTATAGTTACCGAAACCTTGCTAATGCCTAGTGAATTAATCCTTAAAAAAGTTTCAAAATAGAAATGTAGTATATTAATGTTTGGACAGAATGCCTTTTAATACATACTCCCGATTCTCACTTTTCAGAATGATCGCACTCTATGCGATATCCTCAAAAATAAGTCTTTTTATGCTAAATTGCGTTTTTATGGATGAAAAGCTGGAACTTAGTACGGTAGCGGCATTTTCGAGCGGCTGCCCTCTGACTTTCTCTTATGATGCCGAGAGGTTGAAATGTGTGCGTGTATCACAAAAAAAAACAACTGAAACTTGCCCCTACGGAAAAAAAATAAACTCTACGTGCGTCCATTCAACCAAGCCAATGGAAATAAGTTGCCCAGTTAATTTTATAGAAGTTAGTGGGGAATGTATTCAGTATGAAGTATCGCCACAAGAGATGCATTGCCCTTATCATACAACACTCACGGGGTATAAATGCATCGAGGTAGGGACAGATTTTGAATACTCGAACCAAAGTTATGTTGTACAAAATTACACTTTTTTGTTGAATTATGTACAAATTTTTAAGAACTCGGTATAGCAAATTGCATCAGCTTTAAAACTTGTTCAGTTTGATTTTCTATATTTGTATATCAGCATGTCATTTAGTCACGGCTATATATATATTTAATATAAGTGGCACTCCTAAACATATGCGTGCGGGGTCATCCTATCGATTTATGTCAGTAGTGAATGCAAAAAGAAGAATCATGAATTTATGATGCATATGTTTTAACGGCATATTGCAGACTTTTGCGACTAAAATTGGCGAGACATGCGTTATAGGGACTAAGAATGAAGATGGACGATGTACCCACACCAAAGTAACAAAGGCAGAAGCTGCTTGTCCAGAGAAGCTTCGCTATAATGGGAAGGCATGCGTAGGGGTCCAGTTCTTTCCGTGTGATGCAAACAAAACAGATACTGAAACTGCGACGCAAGGTACCCAAGATGCTCAGTTTAATGGTAGAAATATTTGTACACTGACAGACTTTACATATGAAAAATATATGCAAAAAATAGTATGCTTCATTGATCGTCAATCTATGAAAAAAAGTATAGAAAAGACAAGCAATTTAAAGTAAGCGAGAAGTAGATCGGCCTGTGAAATGTAAAAGCTGTAAATCTAGCCAGTAAGTGAAAAATATGCGATCTAAAATCATTCTAGAACTTATCTTTTTGCAGCATTGATTGAACAAGAAGTTAGAGAAAAAAAACGCAAGTTACAGCATTTAAACGTATCTACTACCGCTAATGCAAGGAAAGCAGAAAATATCGAAAGCAGCTTTTGCTGGAATGTAGGCGTTTGAAGCTACAAGTTTTAAGTCACATTTAATGCAAAGTATCAGAGTAGCCCATACAAACATTACACCAAAAGCCAGCAAGATTAAATGCCATATTACTTTGCAGGCAAATTGACTGTGATTTGACATTTCGTAGCATTGAAATAGATTATCCTTTTCCGTATTTTAATACTGCTCATTGTTTTCTGTGCAGTTGAAGCTAGCTCAACCAAAATATATTTGTCCACTGGAAGCAAAATTGGAGGGTGGCAGTTGCTATTTTGAAACTTTTTATCCCAAAACCAAGAAATGCACAGGAATAATAAAAGCAGATTACTGTTTGGTGACCTACTACTATCGAGCTTTATTTTATTGTCCTCTGGGATTTCGATCGGGCATAGTATATGATCAAAAATCCAAAGCATTTCTCCCACCAAGTCAGTTATCGCAGATTAGTAACGTCTTTTTAAAACAAATTTGTATTTGTTGTCAATATCAATTTTTTCTGGTGTAGGGTACTAGGAACATCAAGTGCCGATAAATAAGAATGACTCAGCTATTGCTCTCTAACTATTATCCTCTAAAAGATATTACAACTGTATTCTCAGAGCCCAATCGAAAAGAATTAGGAAGTGAAATATGGCAGAACAAAAGTGCAAGAGGTGATCTTGCAAGTAAATCTCAAAAGCTGCGCAAACTTCAAAGCGCAGCGATTTCCACGAGTTTTCAAAGTACTTCTCCGCTAATTAATGAGTTAGCTCATTTTCCAAATCAGAGTAATGAACAGAAAAAGAATGCAAAAAAAAGAAAGGAAAAAGGGTCATACAGAGAGTCACGACAGCAAGAGCTGCCTCCCATAATTTTGAACGAGCCGCGCTACTGTTATCGTACGAAAAAAACGAGTTTTATCATCAAATGCCCACCTGATTATATACCAGACATGAAAGTTTTGCAATGCAATCGAAGTTACAAGGCATTACTTAAATGCGATGAGGTTAGCATTAAATTATGCTGCATCTTAACGTTAGAGAATTTAGTGAAGTGCGTAAACTGCAACTAGCAATAAATTATGTAACCGCCCTTAGTACATAAGGTGCAAGCTCAATTAAACATTACAATCTGCCGCAGGCGCTGAAGCGTGATGCAGACTGGGAAATTGCAACAGTCAGATGTCGTGTTCATGTAGTAATGTTACAATGATTTTTTTGCGTAAAATGCAGGGTTTTGTGAAGATCTCAGCAGATACATGTGAATTAAGAGAAATTGTGGCCCCAATTGATAAAGATATCAACGACCGTGGCCGGCAACAATTCGTTCCCGCCGTTGTAATCAATCCAACTCCATCCAAAAATCCGCGCAATGATTGAAACATACTCATGTAATTCGATCTTTTTAAATACCTTTTTTTAAGGTTGACCAATGCAGTCTTTCGCGAGCATGAGCATAAAAATACAGCTTCTCGCACCTGACAGCGCCAACTTTCTAATGCGTTGAAAGAAAGTTTCAAATTTTTTTAGTAAACAAAAATGAAAACTATTTTTTCAAATCAAGAATGCTTTGAGGCCTACAAGGAATGCCCTGTATAGCAGTAAAGGCCGTGATTACAGCGCTTGCATATTTCCGTGCGGGAAAATAAAGGCGTCCATATTATTCATAAAGTAGCATTCTAAGTGTATAAGCTACCACCACTTCGCAAAAAATAACATGCCGCTCATAATCTGTAGAGGAAAATAGTTAGTGCTAGCAATCTTCCCTTTTTTGAAGACTTAATTTGCAGACTTTGAATTGTATTTAGATAAGTAAATTGCACGTCTGTCTCATTGTTTCTTTGAATAATGTACTCCAGCTATTGTAAAAAAATATCAATTCTTTATTCTGTGCGCAACCATCTATACTTTCATACAATACCAGAGGTAATTTGAGAAAAAAGTAATATTATTTCAAAATAATTAGTCTATGCTCCGTCCTAATACTATGTAAGCTTGAGGTTAAACGGAGGCAGCAACCATGCCATATGATTTCTCAAATTTCAATGTATAAATCCTGTACATGTCTTTGTAGTTATTGAATGGTTTAACCGTTCCACTTTGCCTATGAATTAATAATTACCATTTTTACACTTATATAATTAAAGTGAAGTTTCACAACTGACAATGTTCTCACTTCATCTTTTGCTACTTAGTTTTTTGCTAGTTTGCATACTCATTCTCGAACCATGAACGTTTTTTAGACTTATTTAATACTCAGTGATGCTTTTACATAAGTAAATCCAGACGAATAATACGAAGTTACGGGTTAGTTTGTGTAAGGAAAGACTTCCAAATTTATCTACAAAAGTTGGGAAAAGTGCTTGTTTGGAAAGTCAATTCATCACAAAGGCATGCGTTCACATTATTTTAAATTAGTCCCTGCAGCTGAGCTGCAAACAACATTATTCCATTCGGAGATAACTGAGAGTGTAAACAGAAGCGTTGCAGCACCACAGAATTTCTATTTTCTATTTAAGAGATAGACTATACATCTTCCGTGCTCGACAAGCTGTAAACAGAATTTGATTACCAAAAGGGAATATAGGAGACATGGCATTGAGGCAGGAGAGAGTGATTAGTACATTCAAAACATTCCTTCACAGCGTATTGCTAATTTCGTTTCTTTCGCCGGTTCCTACTTCCACTTACGAGGAGTCCACTGCTTTTTGAAAGTCTTGACTCGGTTATATCAATTTAAAATGATTCGGCCTAACTTTTTGATGGTAAAGAGATTGGTGGAATACTCTCTTGGAAAACCAATCACATGTGCTTATAGCAGATTTGGTATTCGGCCCATCATTGAAGGAATCACAAAGTTTTCCTCTTTACCTCAAGTATGTCTCTTTGTCCTTTTCTCTTGCCGTATATAGACGTTTTCATAGCGCAATTGTGGAGTGCATTCCTCCATTGCAAATCTACTTATGTAGTACGTAAAGCCATCGTTTGTCTAGCCATTGTGCTTCACCCGAAAACATCTTTTTATTTCTCTTTTATGCGTTCCTCGTGTAAGTGATGTTTTCCTGCTTGTGATAATCACTATTGGAGAAGCAAGGAATTAAGATTTGCGTTATGTTCCGAAGCATGAACATGAATTCGACAATTTTGATGCACATCTAATCGTAGGATACACAGAAGTCGCCTGAAGTGGCGTTCAAAGGGGACATAATTTTTGTGCAGACTGATGGAAATGATCAAATGGCCGAAGAGAAATTAATGAGCAGCGGTGGGGAAAATTTCATTTTTTCTTCTTGATATGTCATAACTAAGCTGTCTAAATTTCCTGCTATATAAACAAACGATTTCATATTTTATGTTTACAAATCCATGAAACTACCTTGGCATTCTAATGTTTTATGCTTCATGCAAAGGGTATGCGGATTATACACAACAATGCTTCCCTAAATAGGAATGGCGATGCTCGTATATTGTAAATTGCCTTTTCCCCTTACTTTTTGCACTGCCTTGTTCTTCTCTCCAGCATACGGCCTTATTGGACTTCATTTAAATTTTCAGAAATCAAATAAAATGAATAGCGTGGTCAAGACCTGTCAACTTGCATCTCAAGATACTGCTGTAATTTGGGATCTATCTCACATAAAAAGTACTTTCCCTAAAACAATCAAAGCAATCCTTGAAAACCCGTCCCTCATAAAAGTACTGCATGAAACATCCATGGTTTGGGTTGTTCAAAATGGCATGCCTTTATCATTTATTTAATTTGCAGTTAGAAAAAATTTCTTTTTCATAAAAAGCCCTTTTTGTCTGTCTATTTCTCTATTTTCATTGTGCTCCCTAACAATATGTTTTTTTATGCATTTCTAAAAGTAACCTTGAATTTCCGATATAATCGACTTTATGACGCAGTGCAATTCAAGTTGAGAAGAAGTACTCACTTTCTTTGATAAAAAACCCTTCTTCCTTCTAAGTTATACGTATGAATTAAATTTTTTTAAATTTCTTATACTGTTTCCAAACTGAATTATTTGTAAAATCATTCTAATTTTATACAGGTTTGTCATGGTGCATTAAATAGTATTCTGTTGCTGAGAGAAAGCTATTTTGTTTTTCCAATGAGATTACTTGATCTTCAACTTATCACGAATCATCTAAATTTGGAAGAAAAATCTCTTCAGGATATGTCCAGGTCGTTTTTACGTCGCGATTTAATGAAGGAAACGCAGGTACTTGAGATAGATGCCTCAATCTTAAGTTTATTACGGAAGATGATTTTTAGAAGTTTCCATAACTAGTTATATTACAGGGTATATATAAATGAGTTTTTGATGTATTTAAAAATTTTAACATTTCCGCTGCAGGTCTGTGTTAGTTATGATCAATAAAAATGAAACAATAATACATAAAGTGGGAGTTTTACTATGATGCATCAGAAAAACGATGGCTGATAAGTAGCATGGATATTGCTGCTGTTTTGTAGGTACCCAATATGTGTAACTCCAGGCTATCCACGTGCCAAGTGAAAAACGCCGCTCCAGAGGCTTGGGTAATCATTTTTAGCATGGGTTTATCACAAGACTGTAAATTTTTCTACGTTTTTATTTGAGTAGTGAAGCGATGAGAGCAGATTTCATTCTCGGAATGAATATTCGCATTGTGCTTAAATCCTATCAGCATGCAGAAATACTTGCATAAGCCCCGCAGTAATTATTTTTGTAATTGCATATTCTCCAAGCCTGTTGTAAATACGTACTTTTTCTTGTTGGTTGATAGATTTTTTATCAAATCGTCTGAATAAAAGAATTATTTTTGTGTCTGCTATGTGTCCTGCTTATATCTATATCCATTCATGTAAAACGAGGACTATAATTTTTTAAGTTGAGGAGGAGATTCGGCCGATGATTTACGTAGTTATCAACATATTCTTATTATTCTTTTGCGAAAAGGATTCACGGGAGGTTCTTTTGGCCTTACGTCGAAAATTTAACGTTACTTCTCTCAAATGCGAAGCAGCTGTGGATACTTCCACTTTTTCCGATGAGTATCTACAAGAGAGTGCACTGCAACTTTCTCACGGAATTCCAGAGAATGCTACCGTAAAAATGGATTCTTCTTCATTTTCTTCGGAGGAAAATGTATGTCAAAAACAGGATAACAAAGTAGTACGTTTAAGCAATATCGATGAGATGACCTTGGGGCGGAATCATCTGATGAAAAGGGAATATATTTGCAATGACATTAAAAATGCGTCATCAGTAGCTACTGATTGTATTACAAATCCTGACTCTTCATTCGCCTCTGTTTTCCCGTTTGATAGTTTTGAAGACTATATTAAAAAAGAGCACACAACTCCTTTGGCAGCTTTAACGGTAAGCTTTGTCGTCTAGATTATAATTGCTTCACCCTTTTTTCCCAAGGAAAAACTGCACGTAATAATTCAGGTCAATATCTTGGTAATCTGAAAAATTTGGCTTTTATTTTTTTACCACTGTTAAGATGCTTTTTATTTGCAGGAAATTTGCGTCAAAAACAATTATAGACTAGATATAAATGGCTTTTCAGGAGAATATAATTATTTGAAGGTTCTCATAGTTTGCAATGCGCATATTTGCGAGCAATTTTTGCTTTTGTAGTACTCTGTGATCATACAGTACCTTTCAATGATGCTTATATAATGAAAAAAGCCATTATGGTTGACGTAGACGCACCTTCTAATTGTACTTACTCTCCTTGTTTTTCTTGATCTCTTGCAGTGCTCATTTACAATTTATATAAGGGAAGAAACTCATCAAGTTGTGGTAAGCTCCATGAAAAACACATTTTTAGAATGAAGGATATGCAAAAATTTGGATAGTGGTTTTTTATCATTAACTTCCTAACCTGCTTCTATAGTCTATTTTACCACTAATTCTCACAAGACAAAATGCTGCGCGATTTGTTTCACTCACATTGTTTTAATCTAATTTCTCGAAAAATGTTTTCTATGCACTATTTTGCAGTCTTCTCGTGCTCACAGCTCAATGAGGAAAGCTCAGAATGACGCGGCGATGGAAGTTCTTAAACTACTGTCATCTCTTTAGATTTTGTCCATGTAAACTATAACAAAACATGTATTTTTACTATGCATTTGCTGCCTTTCTTTCTCTTATACTAGTCACATATTTCTGAGAATCCTATTTGTGAAACGATTATTTCTTCTTGGCTTGTTATGCATTCACTACGCAGCTCACAGTGCGATTTTCCGATAGTCTCAACTTCTACAAAGCCATACTTGAAAATAGTTGTTCTGACTACTCTGTCAACATCTTGTGCTCAATTCATCCTGCTGAATTTCTGACAAATCTTCCAATTCGTAAAATATCAAACAGCACACTAACTTTCTTGTAAAGCCCCATAGAGCCCTTTTGGCAACATTTTATTGGTCCACAAAAATTTCAATTATTATTTTAATGTAGCGTTTAGCACTTAAAATACATGTATTATCATGCGTTAGTAACAAACCGCACTGTGGCTCATTTGAAGAGGCAATAAGATCATAATTTATGAGCTTATGATTCGAGAGAATGGGCTGCTTTGCCACTTAAAACATCACGACGGCGTGCTTTTTATGAAAGTGGAAGATTGGTGCAAATAATTTTACAGATTTTGTGAAGTATTACAATAGCATAGGAAAATAATTACAAAAATAAGATAATGTAAGAATGAGGAAGGAATCATGCATCGTAAAGGGATAGAACATAATTGATCTGCCTTAATAACAATGGCACAAGGAAAATTATCTTAGGCATTACTATACAACAACACATAGTTTTGTTGTAGCACGATCTGGTTCATGCAATTGTTGTTTCTCATGCAAAAGGCTTTTCACGTTGCATTTTGAAAATTACTAGCTTCTAATGAAGCTTGATTATATAGTCATGCATGCAAATAAGATACTTGCAGTGTATTCAACAGAGGTGGTTGTCCAAGACTTTCACAATTTTTAGAAAATATTACACGAGAATAGTTAAATTGACTCAGCGCTACCTTTAAAAGGGGAAATTTGAAGAGTGGCTACTTTAGGAAGTAGTAATTCATTAAGGGCGTTAATGGTAGAAAGCAAATTCGGCATGAAATTTCGGTTTTGTGATTTTACCAGTTTGAAGTAAAAAGATAATCCTACCAATTATACTCATTATTTTTATTATCCTTTTATGTTTCTAAATTGTTTTTTTCCTCATTTAATAATTTCAATAGTAATTGTAACGAAGCGAAAATCAGACAGCGCAAAACCTGAGCATAGGATCTAAAGATAGCGACCGTGCGATGCTCACACACGATTGACACGATAAGAACGCTCAACGAGAGTTTTAGTGTATGCATTAAGTTTTTAAGTTTTAGTTTATCCCTAGTATTTGCCAGTCGAGGTCTGTCGACTCCGGCCGGCTACACAATATTTGCCAATCAATAGCGTACTTATTTCCCTACACTATTAGATTGTTTGAGAGCGTGGATATACTTATTTTTATAAATGTATCTCACTAGGTTCATTCGTGTTATCTTTAATAACCTTCTATCGAAAATAGAATTAGAGTAACAAAAAACTAGAGCAACTAAGCTCATCAGCCTCAGAGTTGTCTTGTTAATAATAAACTCGTAACTTACGGGCGTCAACAGCCCAACTTGATTCTCAATCCAAACCTCTATGCACCTTCACTACTACATGTAGCAAACCTATGGGTATGACGTACTCTCGGTATTATTCGTCTCTCCCTCTGGCTCTGTCGTAACGACTTAACAAGGTAAGGTCTGACTTCTACGAATCACAAGTTACTACCATCCATGCATTCTGTTTCATAACCGCAACAGATACACAATGTGGAGAGCTCTCATCTCACAATTGCACTCCATTGCCACTCGCTCTCTTTTTTAAGTGTGCAGACGCACACTACATTAACAATTCCTATGTAAATTCTTTACTTCGCTCATTGACTAAAATCACATACTAGAAAAGGATACAATTACACACACATGAGCCATATGATGAATGCACGATGATAAAACACTCGATAGCATATTTCTATCGAAACTTGTGTGTAACACAAAGGGTAAAAATACTTTTGATCATAGTATTTTCTAACTTATGATACTCTACTGCATATTGTAATGAGTATTACCTAGTTACATTTCACCAAGTAGAATTCATAGATAACTAAGAAAATGTATCTTTTGCATAGATAATTAAAAACTACTAAAAACTAAGAACTTAAAAACTTAACACACACACTAAAACTCTCGTTGAGCATTCTTATCCTGTCAATCATGTGTGAGCATCGCACGGTCGCTATCTTTAGATCCTGTGCGCAGGTTTTGCGCTGCCTGATTTTCGCTTCGTTACAGTAATTTATACACTTGTAATACACACGTATACGATATCAAGATGATTAAACATATAGCTAAAATAATAGGAATTATACAGATAAATCACATACTTTTGAATCTCTATTTAGTTAATATGTTAAAGTAATTATTTGATAAATAGAGAAGAATTATTGAAGCAACGAGTTGCGTAAACGTTACTACGCAGTTGGATTGCCAAAATTCTCAAAGAGCGTCTATTTAGATCGAATGAAGACTTGAGCATTCGGCAATATTCCAGCCATTGAGTTTGTTTCTCACTGATAATGTAGCTAGAGGCATTCTGCTCTTCTTTCTTTCAACAATTTCATTCGTCTGTAATCTATTAGCCATCCCGCGTACTGTCCGTGCGGAGTTAGCGCCCGAGGTTGCTTGGTAGCCTAACCCAGACTTACTTGCGGGATTGCTGGCAGAGGATTCAGTGAGCAATTGTGAAACTAAATTGGCATTAGCCTTGGCAGTTTGAACATTCGAGTTTTTACTTACAGAAAAGAAGCGAAACTCTTTTTTTTTGCGGAAGATAAAACTAATTTATGTTTGCTTAGCAAAAGTATTAATATAATTTCAGTAACTGTATTCATAACTTACTTTATTAAAACTGAAAAGGTTTGAATGATTAACGGCCTAAGCTGTTGCTAAAAGATTATAGTTTTTCAAATGAATCCGTAGCAGTTTGGAATTGCCATCTAGTTTTTACTTTCCTACTCGAGAATAGTAGTAGTTAAGCGGTTATCTTCCTCTGGATCCTTCGCTAGACAGTGAATTTTCATCGGCACGGGTCTCGTGCACAGAGTGTCCTCGCAACACATCAATCCCATTCAATTTCTTGGACGGCTAATAATTTTAGTAGCAAAGCGTTCATCGAATCGTCATCCGAAGACTGTCTCCTACTATTTTTCTCCATTCTGTGGTGATGCTATAAAATTGAATTTTTGCTATTTTTTTGTTCATATCCAAGGAGAGGTAAAAATTCCTGTTTTTGCACTGTTTCGCTGGTAATACTGCCGAACAATGTTTTATTAGATTTCAATCTCTTTGCCTTAAACCTGTTTGTTCTGTTTACTCTAGCTTTGGGAGGTTAGACTATTCTGTTCTGTCACTGTTGTCACGTAATCTCTGCTATTTTGCTTTGGAAAGTAGCGACTTTGAAATGTTTCTATTCTTCTTTTAGTAGTCTGCGTACGGATTCTTCTCATTGGAATACCCCTCTCCACGTTGAAGTTTAGTTCTATTAACGGGGAGTGAGCCATCCCATTGCAGAAATCCTTTTGGGGTTGTATTTCCTTTGCTTTTGGCTTTATCTCAGCGCAACAACTTTTAGATAACTGTCTCAGCGCTAAAGCAGTTTTCTTTTCAATCAAGGTGGGCAATATACTTTATAAAAAACAAACGAATTGCCGGAAGAGTCATAGAAATGCAAATGTGATGCTTGATGTGTAATTTTGTACCATCATGTTCTATTTCATTTTTCAAAAAAAGCAAAAGATATGCGCTGTGAAGAATAGTTGCGTTGCTTGCGAAGTATAAAACGCACTGAGAAGTAGAATACGCTATCTGTCCAACGCACAAACTCTTTTTCCTAATGTAACTATTTAAAAAGTGAAACAATCTCTAGAACTATAGTAAATTCTACTAATACAAATTTTTTTTGTTGTAACTATCTCTCGTGCGAGAAAGCGATTCACATACAAAACCTAGTTTTCCCATATTTTCATTCAATGCTGCCTTTTCCCTATCATGATAGGAAAGCAAAGTCTGAAAATTTAGGACACTATGCCGTATTGTTACCCTTCTGCTTTTTGTGGGGATCAAAGATTGCCTAAAGAAGGCTTTTAAGCTTCTTCTTAAATGCTTCCTCGTTTTTCCTATGTATCTTCTTGCATCATAGTGGAATCGTAATGCTCTCACAATTCTAATTGCCTAGACATCATTTCAATCAGAGTGACTGCGATAATATAGTACTTATAAGCGTTTTGATTACTGATTTAAATAATTCATGGAATGAAACACTTTCATAATTTTTTTGTTTCCATTTTTTGACTGGATAATATACCCTCTAAATTTTTAATCTAGTTCAAACTTTTTGCTGTCATTCCATACAGAGGACAAGATATTCATTGCAATTTTCTTCTTTGTATTGCAGACTCAGAATTTCTCTTTCTGAAAGAATTTTTAGCCTGAGTAGGCTCACAAATTTGCCATTTTCTTGGCTATTAACAAGTTCCTGACCTTTTTTATTCTGTTTTATTTTAATCCTCATATCACATGGCGATTCGTAAGTGTATTTATTTTTTAATGTTTTTGATTCTTACGCTTTCTTGGCGCGAATGAAAGGGTGATATAACGCCTATAATCCGTTGTATGATTTGTTTCGAAATTTGCCATAACATTGTTTTGGGAAACTATTTTTCAGAGCATTGCATTTCATTTTTAATATCTAATGGCCAATAGTTTTTATGGGGTTCTGTTTAAAATGCTGGAATCGAATTTGTTTCGGAATGGGAAAGCATAAAATCTATTATCATTTAGTTTTTTAACATTATTTTTCCTTGCGTTTCCAACTTTCATTGGAAATTAGAGTGCTTACACAGCTTTCTATGTATAGATGAGTTTGATATACTTTCAAATAAAAAGTAAAATTGTTTTCTATTCTTTTTCTCCGCCCTTCCGAAAAATGCTATACGAGCCCTCTTCTACTCTTTTTGTGTAGCGTTTCACAAGAGCTTTTATTGCTCAGTTTAGCTACGGTCATCATTGAATTCAATACAAGGAATGTGTGGAGCCATGGCTTCAAACCCATTTGCTTCTTTTGACAAACTATGCGGGCATATTATGGATACCAGCCCTCTCTTTTTTTGACTTGTATTTAGGCGCCACTGGGGAGTGGAGTTATGGAGCTTAAAAATTTTTATAGTTGAATATGCTTCTGACAAGCTGCTTTCTGGGATTTTTGAATCCAAATGAATGTGTTTTTTGTTGTGCCTTGGTGAAGTTGCTCTCTTTTATATGAGATTACTTATTTGCGTGTTTTTTTTTTCTTCCTTTGGTATCTTCTTATAAAAACTGTATTTTACTGTGCAAATACAGGTACCCAATTCGAAAGCAGCAATGAAGTTGGTGTTTTTTCAAAGCTCACAAATTCTTACTGCTTGGTGGCGTTAGGAGGTTCCCAGAACTTTTATTCCGTCTTCGAAGCAGAGCTTTCTGAACATATACCTGTCATACAAACATCCATAGGTGGAACACGTGTTGTCGGCAGAGTTTGTGTTGGTAAGTCGTTTAGACCCCAAAAAAATTTGTGTTACTTGTTTTATTGCCTTTAGGTAATTCCTTTGTTATTGCTTTTCATTTATCAGAAATTGAAGCTCTATAGCCGCAGTGCATTTTATTGTTCTAATTCTGTATTATAGTAAAAATGGCTACTTTGGCACTACCTTGTAGAATTTTTATTCATTTTAGCTCCTGCTTGCTATTTCTTTAACTCATGCAACAGCGGGATATTCAAAAAAATGTGGAACAACTTTTGAATACTTATAAGTTGCCTCATTGTGAATGTTTCATTCTAGGAAATAAGAATGGCTTGTTGGTATCGAGTATTGCAACAGATCAAGAATTGCAGCATTTGCGCAATTCCCTTCCTGATGGCGTTTCCGTTCGTCGTATAGAAGAGCGATTAAGTGCATTGGGGAATTGTATTGCCGCCAATGATTATGTGGCTCTTGTCCATGCAGATATTGATAAAGAAACAGAAGAAATTGTACAAGATGTTTTAGGAGTGGAAGTTTTTCGGGCTGCCATTGCTGGACATGTGCTGGTTGGAAGTTATTCCTACTTTACTAATCAAGGAGGACTGGTGTGCTGAAGGAATGCTTTTATCTATCATTCTATATTAGAATAGAAAGCTATGCTTTTATACTAGAGAATTTTTCATCCTGCGACTGATTAAAAGTTTTTGCATTTGCTCATACGAATGCTAAGCATTTTGGTTGCATTTTTATAAAATGCTGTAGTGGCTGTTCACAATCTTGCGTTTAGCAACATTTGTTAGGCTTTGCAATCTTTTTTTAAGAGCTATTCAATACGAATGTGACCTGTAGTATCACTGCTATGTTTCTTCTTGATGCCGTCTATTTCATTGTATGTGGCGCACGTCGTGCGGCATTGCCTCCGACTGACTACTCTCTGGATCGCTTTCAAAAACTATTTTTGTTTCAAAATGATTTTCCTCTTGAGATATTCTTTTTTGTGGGATAATTTTTTGCAATTTGCTTAGGTCCATGTCATGACTCCAACTGATGAAATGGAAGAACTTTCACAGCTCATTCAAGTACCTCTTACTACTGGAACTATCAATCGAGGTTCTGATCTTCTTGGTGCAGGTACTTTGTGAGAATGCACAGAAAGAAAAAGAAAGCTGAAGTACCCGTTGAGCAAAAACAAAATTTTGTTAAGTGCTGTTCATGGATCGTGTAAAGAATAAAATGATGGACATGCTTTACTAGTCCTTTGAATATGTTGGAATGCAAAAAAAATGATAGTTTTTCAGCAGTGGGGGATAAGTTTTGTTGAGATCACCACTTGATTTTTTTTATTATGTCCTCTTGTTCATTGCCAGGTCTGGTAGCAAACGATTGGACAGCTTTTTGTGGAATGGATACTACAGCTGTGGAGTTGGGAGTTATGGAGAGAATATTCAAATTAGTTCCAGATTCACATCGTAAATCCAATGTTCTTACTGACTTACATTTGCGATCAGCGATGATTGATTCGTATATTTAAGGTATTTAATTGTTAAAAACGATAAATTCTAGCACAAAATCTCGGCTCTAATATTTGCTTATTGTCTCATTCTCTTTTTGATATTTTTCTTTCGGTATCTTTGACAAAGTTATAATAAGTAAGGTAAACGATGGAACTAAGGCTACTCCGTTCACAACGTACTTAATTCATTCTAAAATTTCAAAAAAGATCCCTTAGTTTGCTCTATCCATAGGATCTTACATCTTCAAATTGGAAGAAAGTATACTCCACCCCCATATGTTACGTAAATAAGCTTCTTCTTTAATTATATTTTTAACAACCCGGGATTAACTATTTTATCCGTGTTAATTTGAAGGTGGAAAATATTTTGGTTCTTGGCGTTAGTTGACGTACTTTTTTCCCACGTTTCAATGTAATATGATCTTAAATTACGTGTTTCCTTCATTTGAAAAGTAGATGCGGGAAGATCTAGTGTTTTCCCGTTTAATTAGATGTACTTTCCCATTCTTGATATCATGCGGGTAGGATATCATTTGCAAACAGAATGTCAGTTATCAAATTCTTTTTTAATTACGCACAATACCCCATGATATAATTTTACATTTGTAAGTTAAATGATCGACTCATTTTTTTCTATTGTTTGCTTTTTTCCTGACGCTTCACGTTGGGTTCCTTATGTGAAACTGTATGGCGGTATGCATTTTAGTTAAATTTCAGTTTATCCAGCCACATGCAATGAAACAAAATTTTCGACATTGGAACAGAAATAACAACTTTGTCAATGAAAGAAAATTATGTTTCTTGAGGGGATTTTTGCTTTTAATTTCATGCTACTTTTTTCGTTGAAAAGTACGGTTTGGTACTTGTTAAAACCGAGATAGAGGGAGGAGGCGAATTGAGTTGATCGCAGATATCGCGAGTTTATTCCGTTCAGTTTTGGAAATAGTGCTAGATTTAAACGAGAATCTAGCACTATATTTGCATTGGCCTTTTAGGCGAAGAAGCTAAGCAAAAGGATTATTCTTCAGTAGACTTGCAATGTACAACAAAACTGCTGCAGGTTTCCCTGTTTCTCTAGTCCATAGGCAGGTTTTTGAATAAGCATTTTCAGTTTATGCATTTCTTCCGTTTAACAATATACAGCTGAGGTATATCCTGTAAAAATATCAGTAAAAATTCCTGATATATTACTCCCATTTTGTAAACAGAAATTATAATTCACTTTTGAAAATCTTTTAAGGGGTAGTGCAGCTGACAGATAAGAAAACAGCAGCTTTCGCTGCTTCCACGTACATGCTGCATCATTGGATGTGACTACAGAATTGCTCTGCTTCCATTTTGTAGCAACGAGAATGCTTCTAATTTGGCTATGTTAATTCTAGCGAAGTCAATTGTGATTGAATTTGGGTCTAGTAGGACCAGCTGTTTCAAGGCTAGTCTACTATTTCATTTGCCATTTTTCCTTCTAGACTTTAAACTTTCGTTTGCATACTGTCTTATTTGAAGTTCATTTTTTTAACAATACGCATCTATCGATCTCGTTAATTAAAAAACATTCGTTTCCCACACTAAGCAAGTGCAGTAAAGTATAGGTGATGCTGCGCAGGATTTGCATGTTTCAGATTGGTTGAAGAGCTCACAAGCAAAAGCCAACGAAATACGTACTGAATAACCGAATGTAAAGAGAGGAGATATATAACAAAAAGTCATCTAATTCACACCCATCATTAAGTAGCATTTAGGCACGAGATTGAAAAAAAATCCATATTATTTTTAAAAGTGGGCTTAGTTACTACTTTGCAATATTAATTATTTACATTTCAAGCTACTCCCATGTTTCGTTGATACAACACGTGTGCTGGCAGTACCCGAAAAACGTGACAGAGATGAGTTACAAAGTAGACAACAGCGCTCTGGCGCAACTTGGCTCCTCACTGTAGTTTGTCAATTGCACGAGGAACTTTCCACGCTAGCCTACACAAAAAGCTTTCTTGCTCGAACATTTGATGTCAGCTTTTTTGTGTGCGACTTCCTCCGTTCTGATATTACTTCATACTTGCTGGCAAATTTGTTCTTTTTTCATATCTTAATGTACGGTGTACTTGATAATTGTTTACTTTTTTCAATTTTATGTGCTTTTTGTTTGCTTTACAAATTGGAGTACAATCAGAATGGCTCAGCCGCTCTGCACTTTCGAAACAGCACACACCGGTGCATTGCATGATGCTCAATTAGATTATTATGGCAAGCGCTTGGCTACTTCTTCTTCAGATCATACGATTCGTTTATGGGATGTTTCTTCTGAGTTTCCAGCATTTCTTGCTGAGCTGCATGGGCATGCAGCCCCTGTTTGGCAAGTTGCGTGGGCTCACCCGAAGTTTGGTAATCTTCTTGCTTCTTGTTCATATGATAAGAAAGTTCTGGTGTGGAAGGAAACACAACCAAATCAGTGGGTAACCGTTTTTAGCGGTGAGGATCATACAGCATCAGTAAACAGTTTGGATTGGGCTCCCTGGGAAATGGGTTTACATCTTGCTACCGCTTCTTCTGATGGTACTGTATGTGTGTGGTCGTACAACACTTCGCAGCAGTGGAGCAAGAAAAAATTTATTGCTCATAGCAATGGTGTAAATGGTATAAGCTGGAGCCCGTCGTCCTTGGGTACTCTTTGTGCTTCTTCGACCGCATCAGGGAGGCAAGGCCATGTTCAAATGAATTCAACGGCAGGTGATAATTTCTTATTTGATGGCCCCGGAGGATTAAATGCAGGATTAAATGCAGAAATGAGAGATGGTATTTTAGCATCAGCTGGTGGTCAAGGTGATAAAGGCACTTCATTGTCAACAGATGGAGTGCAATTCTCTGATGAGGCTGTGTTGCAGCTAGCAACAGGAGGATGTGATAACCAAGTACGCATCTGGCGTTTTGAAAAAGATGTAAATGAATGGAAGGAAGCGTATCAAATGATGGATCATCCACATACAGAATGGGTTCGTGATGTTGCGTGGAGACCAAATATTGGTTTGACTTCGCAGACTATTGCGTCATGCTCTGAAGATTTTAGCGTGATCTTATGGTCTCAAGATAGTAGTGATCCCAATCGGCAGCAGTGGCGGAATATCCAATCTATTCAATTTGATGCTCCCGTGTGGCGTGTCTCATGGTCTGTTACAGGAACAGTTTTGGCTGTTGCAAGTGGAGATAGTTCGATATCTCTTTTTAAAGAGAATATAGATGGAGGAAAATGGGAAAAGGTAACTCAGCTATCAGGGCAAGCGCAAATGAGTGGAGTTATGGAGGAGTCTATTGCAATAAACTCTCATTCAGCACAATCGCAACAGGAAGGATCTTTTTCTTCTTTGGCTGTGGACGGTAGAGTTATTTCAAATCCTGCGTCTTCATTGCCGATTACGCATGAATCTCAAGCTATAAATCATCCTTATCAGGATCACTCTGCTACTGGACAAACGGATGCTTCGGCCTCATTTCCTATTTTGCAACAAGGCGAGCAAATTGATTCGCGTAGAATGCCACCTTACGCCTCCATTCCACGGGAGAATACTTTCCCTCCTAACTATCGCAGCAGTACTTATGATCCACCTGGCCATGCTGTTTCCCCAATGATTTATAATTCAATGAATCCTGCTGCTTCACAGGTAAAAAGAGCTGCAACTGAGTTTGAAGCGCCGTATGGAAGCTTACCAAATCATCCGCCTCCTTCAGCATTTGGTGGAAGTGGTGCTGTTAATGGACATCCATCGGCTACTCATCAAGAATATGAGCCTCGCAGATCCCCTCCATATTTGATGAATCCGCCTTCATCTGTTCCTTCCCATTCCCCGCCCGTATCCACTCAAGGTTTCTATACTTCTCCTTCATCTGGGTCTCAGTTCCCCTCTGCTAACTCTCCTCCCCAAGTGAATACCAGGCATACCCCTCTTTCAAAAGTTTCTTCTGCTGGGTATAGTGGGAATTATCGTTAATGTGGCCACTTAAAATTTAGGCGAATCTATGGGTTGTTCAATTTTGCTATGTCAGTTTTATCTTGCAAGGGCAAACCTATCATTTCCTTGTCTTTGTGCTGCTGACAATGAACAAAGAATTCATAATAGCAGACTGCATAAGTTAAACGAAGTTTGCGGGGTAAAGCAGCTAAAAACGAAGACCGCAATGTTGAATGAAAATTTTCCAATCAAATTATTTAAGATTACTTTGCGGAATCATGTTGGTTGCAAGTAGTGAAAGAGAATCTTTAAAAAAAATTCCAATCTCTTGTGCTATGAGTATTTGCTCACATACTAACCATCGAAATTTCAACCTTAACCTATTTGTTTTCCTTTTTTTCCGGTTATTCCTTTAGCATGGGTATTATATTTGTGTGTGTCACAAACACACATGCCCTAAACTAACGCTGCCAATTTAATGGCTTCATTTTATTGCCGCATGCATTCCACATAGAACTAACGGAATACATAATACGTAAGAAACTAAAGCACTACATTCATTATAATCTTTTATGTTTTAATCCTGGAACTTACGATTGGATCGATGGCGGTAGTAATAATTGCAGTGAGCAAGATAAAACTGCAGTATATATTTTAAGACATTTCAGATCGAAATTTATGTAGTGAGCTTTAATGAAACGTTTTGATGTCAGGTAATGGTGTGTTGGTTCAAGTTTGCATGCTCTAAAAGAACATGCATAATTTAAAAGAAATTCCACTGAATGAAAACGTATGTACACTTGTATTTTCAGTACTTCGACGCATGAGCATACCATTTCGTGTGCGTTAGCATTTTCTTTTTATACCCTTAAGATTTTATTTATTTCTTACCAATGAAAAATCCTCACCCCAAATGTGAAATCTATCGTTTTTAGACGCATCTTTCGTGAGCGCCATACGTAGGGATGTATGAGAAAGAATCAAATAAAGGGGTTATCAGGAATATATTGGAGTTAATTATTATTCGTTAAGGAAGGGGAATCGTCTTGTGGATATCAAATATACGCAAATGCGCTCAATGGAGCATATACTAGAAGTTCGTTTTTTTATACTCGTATATATTAGCAACGCGATCCATTTCATCAGGATATGTCGTAAAAAATCCATGTATTTGTGAAGGTAAGACAAGCTATTAGATTCAGTATATACTTACCTGGGGAGTGCGTGGATACACATTCCAAGAATATATGCGCTGCAGTATTTTTCTAGAAGCACTTTAAAAAATATCTCTTCCCACAACGGTTACATCCGAAACAAAAAGCAATCGCAAGGTTCATACTTTGAGGCCTATGACACCACACAAATTCTCCTTTTCACAGTTCATCACTCATTGTCCCAGTGGAACTACTTATTTCTGAAAAGAGAGGAGAGTCATGGGAATTTAATCCATGAAAGATGTGTGGTAATTCATAAAGCAAATAACCGCCAACCCACGCAACTTCAACATCCGAGATCTGGGCATACATTTAGAAAAAATATTGCAGGTATCATTAGTAGAGATTTCACCAAGGATTTACTTCGTAAAATAAACCGTCATACATCATAGAAATACTACGGCACACAACATGCACACATGACTACGCACGTTCAAATAGCTTATTCAATTTGGAAATACTCCAAGGGAAAAAAAGTTGGCGCTAGCAAAAACATTTTTCTCGTAAGACATGTCAAGGTATTTTCACCTTTAGCTTCAGGTTCTTATGCTCCTAAAATGTTTGCATAAGAAGAGCTAGAACTATCCAAATTCTTTTCAAGCCTTCATAAGAGATCTAACTACAGGAGTCTTCTTTTTAAATGAAGAAAAAATATAAAAGCTTATGAACCAATTTTCTAACCGTTTTTATAGCATGTAGAGGGTGATCTTCATGTATTTTCAAGAATTGAGTGAGGAATCCCGACATTAACAGCAAGCTAGCATAGTAGGAACACACATGCATCAGTAAAAATATATTACCTTGTACATATGCACCGCCACCAAAATCGAAAAATAATTGGTAGCAAACAAGTGCGAGATGTACTCACAAAAAACATATACAAGAAAAGCAAATATGAAATGTAACACTATACAAACGTGAGCACTTTGAAACATAAGCCTATTGAATTTTTTTTGGCGGTCTTAATAAAATACAATTAATGGAAACTATAAACACATCCAGAAACACCATGTTACATCAAATAAAACGTCACTAAAAAAGAGAAGGATAAAAAACAAGCCATGGATATATCTCTCCAAAAACAGGATTCCACGTCTCATTCAGGTAATACACACTCAAATTACCCAAAACACGCTGTTTCAGCTTTCTCAAGGGCTGCCATGGGGTGTATTTCTTCTTTGACTTGAAGGGAGGAAAGCGGGCACAATTCCTTCGCTCTTTCTTTAAAAATCCTTGCATTCATATATGGACGACCTTTTTTCATGACAACAAACTGAGAAAACAAATTACATGATCAGACAGGGGTCACATAGGATAACTCTGTAAAATATTTTGGCTTCAGGAAAAAGCAGAGATGCTACAAACCTAGATAGACTGAAAGAATATCTTCTGCATTTTTTTGTTCTTCACAAAACACAAGAGAGATTACAATGCAACTACAACTTCAAATAGTAGAGCAATCAACATATAATACCTCATTAAAATAAAAAAAATTTTCCGTTGCTACAATGGGGAAATGCTGGGAAATATTATAGGGTATCTCTTCATTATCATATGACTGAAAGTGCTGCTCTATATTCTAGCGGTAAGCACACAATCATATAGCATAGAAAGGTGAAATTTGACGTATATATTTAGAACAGACCTACGCAATTTCTAAAAGTATTTCTTTCACCCTACGCTCTTAAATAATACAATTCTTTTTAATGTGCATCAAACAATATGCTTCTATTCTTTACACATAAAGCATCTGCTTCCACGATATTTCGTAGAAGCACCCCGTAAACCCGACAAAAAATCACCAAAAGCATCCTATATTCATCAATTTCTGCAAAAAATAAGAATTTCCCACAAAAGTATACACAAATAAGTTGTTTCTCTTGTAATACAACCTATGTACAACAAATGATCCAAATTGTAATGTAACGAAGCAATCACCTCTAAACATTTTTTATAATCTGAGGTTCCAATGGCTGCCTTGGAATTTTTATTTCCTTCTGAGTTGGACATTTCGCTAACATTCTCTTTAAGCGAAATTGCATTCATTTCTACTTGAATCTTCACATCATTATGTAAGCAAGGAATCTCCATCTAAACAATAAGCCCAATAAATAATCACACACAAATTACTGCAAGCAAATCATCTCACACTCCTAAAGATACTGCACGTTTAAGGCATTTATAGATTTGGAAAATTTTGAACAAATATAATATTTCAGAGAAACCTCAAAGCTAAACTCTTTTCATGAATTTCCTATTCATCACTCGTTTTCTAAACGGCAATGCATACATGCAATATTTCGTAAATTTTCAAAACAAAAACATTTTTTATAAACATTCAAAACGCAACATCTAAGGCATAGAAAACAACCAGACAGTAGCTTCTAGTGTTTGAGCTTACAATATCGTCATCAGAATGCTTTAGAACACTTTGAAGATGCTGTTGGAGCGCAAGCTGACGGCCTAATCCAAGAAAAGTTTTCACATACAAGTGATGACTCGTGCCACAAAAATCCATTTTCTTCATATCATTTGGTAATAAGTGTTGAGATGATTTTTGTTCAGAAAAATGCGATACCTCAAATTCCTTCATAAGAAAATATTTAACTTGCGGTACAAAGAGAGTGCCTTAAATATAGCAATGATAAGCAGACAAGCTAATATCTCTATCGTTTGAAAAATCACGACAAATTCCTACAAGTTTTTTTTAAATTAAATTCAACATGAAAGTAGCCAGCATGAAACAAACTAAGAGAATTGTATGCAATGAATTCTAACCGGTATAAAGAGAACTACTTGAGCTGAAGCACCTCCCATTTCAACAAAACTGGAAAATATTGGGGAAGAATTGTTATGTATCTGTGATCCCTCAGATGATCTTGAGCAATTTGTATCACTGTGTTGAGAGTGATCTCCCAATGTGGTACTGCATGTTTCAGAGGAACCCGCTGTATCGCTTTTTGAGATATTCACAAACGTATGTTCAGGTTGAAAGTTGCCTAACAATTGATTTGTTAAGAGCCAGCTCATAATTCCTTCTTCCTCACCAGAAAGAACACTAACAGACCACTGTGACTCAAACCAAAACCCCCATGTTTTTATGCATTCTTTAATAGAAACCACAAGGTTGGCCTGCACTTCCGCACTCAAATGGCGCATACCCGCGGTACCTCTGAACAAAATTAGCGAATCTTTTCGATAATCTGAATCAATTTCTTCATAAAGAAACACTTTTAATGGCTCTAAATAAGCAGCAACTATACTGGAAAAAGAAGCATTAATATTTCCACTGGAATCCTCCAGAAGTGTGGCTAGCCCTGGAGAAAATTTCTGGATTTTCTCCGGGAGTTGGATAGAAACACTTCCCAGACCATCACAGTCGGCAGGTTTATAAATATATCGAAAAATATGCGCGCGAGTCCCGGTGGAACCTCCATCTAAAATGATGCACTTCTTCTGATGCCTTGACCATTTACTGAATTCCACTTCAGTCGTACGTGAAGGATTCTCACTGCTCGCAGCAGCGAAAAGAATTGGGTTAGAAACACCGCCGAACAACAATGAGGTAGGTGCACTCTTTTGATTGTTTATATTTTCTTGCTCTGCAGAATGATTACCATCAAAAGAGCATGATTGATTCATTTTAGACGGTAGCGAATTCTGAGGTGAAGCTGACTCCATGCAGTCTAGCCGTGAAGCGCTTTTGCAATTTGAGAACTCATGTGGAAATGAAAAATCCACATATACAAGGAATAGTAATAACAGAAAAGTAGTTACCACCGTCATGGTAGAGAAAAAACAATGTTGGTCCAGATAATCATGTAGGAAGGACTTCGAAAAATAATACACTTTTTTTGCGATATCTTTTTCGTTATTTTAACCGATGGAACCCACGTAGGCTGTTCTCTAAAAAGAAAATATGCCTCAGTGATTTTATACACTAAGATTTTGACGTTTTTATCTCTTCATACGATAAGCGTGCATCGCGAAGTCGTGATTTACTATCACAGTGAAACATGCTATCCATACAATTTAACTATTTTAGCCGTGGTTCTTGAACAATGAAGGCACAACTATGCACAAAATTTCTGTGGTCTAGATCTATAAACCAAACAGCAAACCTGTAGTAATAAGTTTTTGCTTTAACACTAAATGGCAATGCAAGTTTCAAATTTCTACTACGCATGTGCACTTTGAGGGTATCGAATAAAAAAGTTCGTTGATTGGTTGCCAGAGCGTACCATTGTTCTGCAATGGTTACCGTGGTAGTAGAGAGTTGTGTTGCAAAAATTCCTAGCATATAAATATGAAATATAGAATAAAATAAAAACCCACGCGTGCATCTTTTTTCTTTGCAACGGCGATTTTTGACGCATGTGTGAGAAACGTTTGCATATTTAATTCTTCTGCTACCCAATGACACAAAACAGCATATAAATTGCCTTTTTCAAGACTGGCATAGCATAAATGATTCACAACGGTGTTATAACAGGATTGATGTTTCTATATCTGCGGCCGGAAATGTCCAAATTGCAATTTCTCCAATCCAAAAGCATTTGATAGTTTCGTCCGTTCATGCTACCTGTCATTCTCAAAAAAGTGCTCACCAACCGTTTACGCTCCACTAGCCTTAATTTAGGATTGGATGATAGGTAATTCCTAGCGTTACAATTGAGATATTTTGAGTTATCTCTGTTGATCTATGATGAGCGAATGCAAGAGATAAGCTCTTCAGTGTAAATGAGAGTTGAATTTTACGTGCGACAATAAGTAAACAATTGAACAGATTATGTGACAAACAATTTCAAGCAGCAACGAAGAAATTTAAGAGCATGCAAATTATAAATGCTGAGTAATATTTAATTGAGGGAATGTTGAAAGATTAAATACGCTAAAACAAGTTAGACTGTAATAATTAAAATAAAATACCTTCTTTCTAATTACGTATATATATTTTGTCAGTAGAAAAGACTAGAATAACAAGACTGATCCTACTACCGCCCCTTTTAGCTCCGACTCTGCGTTTACTTCTACGAGTATGTTAGTTGTCAATGTTCTTGGTTGCTCGTCAACGTCGGTTGTATTTGTGCGCATTCAAATACAGACATAGCCAACTCGTACCTTACTCTCCGCTACTACCCGGGCTATTACGTAACTACTTTCCGCATAGTTTAACTTATTCCTAACATATATCATTTCATTAACTCACCTTCATTCCTACTCTACTTACTCACGATATAATTACTTAACCTAAACCTTAATTACGTAACCTAGCATCAATTACTTAACCTAGCATTCATTAACATAATTAGACATTACTTATCCGCTTACGCTACAATTCCGCTTGTTACACCTAGCGTTACGCTACCCGCTCCTCAAATATTTGCATGGATACAACAGACGGGGTAAAAAGTAAAAGCATTCCAAATGGCGACAAACAGAGATACGACGCTAATATATTTGGTAGGCGTTGCCAAAATGCTCAGCTATTCACATGCTTCATTGTGTCCCAGAATAGGGTATTTTTCTAACTGAAAGTAGCTTAATAATACAAATCTCATACAACATCTGACAATACAATCCAAGTTCCTGTGGTTGATACTTTTTGCATTTACAAGGCAAATAGTGCATTGACTGGTACAGTACCCTTCTAATAGAGATGTATTTACAAGTTTGTCATAACAAATTTGCAATTAGTATTTGCTTCTACAGATGAAAAAGAACTAGGATAAAGCAATAAGAATTTTGCACCTTTTGAGTGTATGAATTTCCTTCTTCTTCTATAGTAAGATAGATTTGATAATCTTTTTGCAAGCTATGGGATGATAAATAGCACTTATATATTAGAACTGTAATAAATATAAAAAGTTAAATAATAATTGCAATGCAAATAATAAATTAAGTGAGCAAATGCGAATATGTACGGTACTTTATTTGACTTTGACAATAAAAGCTAGTAGCCACAAAAGAATCATGCATGTCTGCAAAGCTTTAGTAAAAGGAGCCACAATGATCATGTCTTCAGTTTAAAATTATTTTCCGGCATTCGTACGCAGAAAGTATGCGAAATGGAAGTAGCATTACTAACTTATATTAGGAAGTAATCCCAATCTGATTTTTTAAATAGCAAGAAAAATAGAAAATAGAAATCATATCGTAGCAAAAAATTACCAGCGTTACCGTGGCTTAAGTAAATACAAAAATTGCAAATGTTGGTACCGCATACTCAAATAAAAAGTGGCTCAAAAAGAAATGTGCCGACAAATGAATCCATTTGCTACTCCAGTAAAAGTGAAACAATGGAGTATAATCAAAATGCAATCATCACTAAGAATAACCGATACACTTGGGCAACGCTACAATTATTAGCACTCTAATATTCAGCAATAAGTTTCATTTCTTCTTCTTTTCAAAGCAAGAAAAGCTAACGATACAACATACACAGAATACTTTGGTAAGTAGATTAGAGGATAGAACCAATGACTTCACTCATCCTTTGTTGTCGGTCATACTGCGTCGAAAGTACCGGATCCCATCTGAACTCCGAAGTCAAGCGGCGCAAGGCCTGGTTAGTACTAGGGTGGGGGACCCCCTGGGAATCCCTTCAGGTGCTGACAACTTTTTCACGCAGAAAATGCGTTTATTCTCTTGTTTTTCAGTTTGTTTCTTTTCTCTAGAAATCTCAATACTTTCTTCTACAATTTTGGTTAATTTTTTTTTGTATTAACTGTTTTCGCCTGTACAAATTTTGGCGAATGCGACATTGTCTACTACAATGACTCTTCCATGTAATATACGAAATGTTTCATTTTCATGCTTTTTGTCTCTTCTCATTCAATTTAAGCTGATGTTTCTTTGTGAATTTGATTGCTGTACAGCCACTATTATCAGTAAACTTACAAGTTTTTTATACTACTCCTAACATCCAGCTTAACACATGAGATGACTCACCGTAATAAATTGCTTCAAATGAAATTTGTTTTTTCTTGCATGTTACCAATTTTTGAAAAAAGCGAGAAATTTAATTACATGCGTTATTGAAAATGGTTTGTTTTGGTGATATCACTTCTACTTGTAAAACCCTTGCAAATTTTTTGGATTTAACATAAACAATCTCAATGCACTAGATAATATAATGCTTAAGCTATAGCCTGTAACAGATGTACCGCGATAGAGCGGGACACCATTTTTAATTAATGTTTTATTTTATTATAATTATTCTACCATCATCAAAATTACCACTATGTAATTGTTTTTCTTAAACTAATTAAGCCAGTAATCCGCAGTTTCCCTGTTTTCACCCAGGGGTATCGCAGTGCACATAAAGTGATGTAACATCATTGTGCCGCAATATCGGAGCAATCGAAATTACGGGACTACTTCCCCGATGTTTCCCACAACTAGGATGCACTTATTTTTACACCGTTGAGGAGGAGAATGAGGGAGTAGTAATAACGAAGAGTTTCATTTTTTGATGTGTATTCTTTTGGTTCTTTTTATAGTACGTAGATGCATGAAGGAGTGAATGACTTTTCCTATTCCCTTACTTAGTTCTGCAAACAGTAGCTATTAGCGTAGAATAAGTTTATGTTTCATTATACGAATTAGCGAACATACCCTCCTTACCAACTAAGTAGAATCAATCTATTTAACACCCTACTGCATAAAAGAGCTATATCAGCCGGAGTCTTTAACACACGAGTGGCAGAGCGTGACTAATTCCAGTTCGAGAAACTCACAGAAAATACTACGTTCACAAAGCACAACAGGAATTTGTTTGGTAAGACTACCGTTCTTTAGTGAAGTAAGCGATGGTTGTGGAGGCTTCAAATTTGCATAAATATATTTGTAAATGCTATCAATGTGTGGTAATAGGTCAAATACCTTTATAGAGGAGAACATAAAGAGATAAATGAAAAAGTATGTCAACATGGAAATGATTTATTTCAATATCACAATTATATATTAACCAGTCCGGCATCTCCTAAGTCCTCCCTCTCTCTCCTAGGCACTTATTTTTATAGTTGGAATAAAAAGCAGGAACAATTCAAACCCAAAACAAAGAAATTTGCAGCTGAAGTTGGTGTATTGAGAATGAGGATTGGAAATTGTAAAATGCCTGAATACGGTGATTGAAATGTTTCTTTTTCCTCCTGTGGATGTCCGGAGAGCATCTGGTACAATGCGATACATTTCTTAATGAGTAGAAAATTACTTTATATAATATTACTTGAATAAATTGCGCCTTTGTGAAATATTAAGAGTTGAACAAGTGAATTAACCTACGTAACAAAAATAGTGCCTAATATATCGGTTAAACGTGATATAAAATAGGCGCACCGAATATATCATTGACGGTCTTGCCGGATCCAACTTGCACTCCAAACGAAATAAACGGGCGCAATTCCTCAACCTTTCAAATCCTCTTCTCGGTCCTTACAAAGTAAATTAAAGCCCTCTAGTTATAGAATGGAATTCTGTTATAATTCTGTTGTTGCAGCCTTCTATTCTTAATCTTCCCTCCGCTACGCTGTGAGGCCACTGAGCATTTACGAAGAAGAAATGCAGAGATCCCCGTCGCACCAGTGCATACTTTTGTTTCTAACGTGATGTAAGGTCTTCATATTTCTGCAACCTGCAACAATGGTTGGTTCTTGGCATAATTTTTTGTATTGTGAGAACCAGATTTTTTCGGTGGCACAAATTTTTATAAAATACGAATACAATTATCGGTAATCTTTTGCTTAGCATCGTTCCAGAATAAAGGGGATATGCAGGCTCGAGTAATTGCATTTTTTCGACAAATTTTTTCTTGTTTCATCTATTTTTTGTGAACATATTCAGCACTAAACTGCTCTAATTGCGAAACGTTGTAACCGTAATGTATGTCATATTCCTTTTCTTTTATTGTATTGAAAATGCACCGTAATATGCCTATTGACTTGGTGCTGGTCCGCCATGGTCAGAGCGAAGGAAATTTAGCTCAAAGACTCTCTCGACAGGGAAATTCTTCGTCCATCTGGAAAGGAGATTTTAGAGAAAGGCACAATTCTCTCTATAGGCTCACAGACAGAGGGCGATGGCAGGCAAATATAGCGGGAGAGTGGATTCGCTGTAATATTTCTACTGTCTTTGACAAATACTTTACCAGTGAGTACATCAGGTGAGCACAAAAATAATGTTTAAGATGGAAAACTAATATTTTGCGAGGAAATTTGATTCGCATGAATAAATTTTTTAGTGGAAAGACAGGCGCGCGCGTATTCATGAGTAAGGACAATGTCAGGTTCCTCCCATGGTTTCTGTGAAAGATGTTCCCTGGCTTTCTAGAAAGTGAGTAGCGAACAGGCGCCGTATTCAAGGGAAAATGAGAAAACAACTAGCGCTTCACTTACGTGGGGACTAGCTGAATAATTGACTTATATTTTTACACCTACGCTAGTTTCAGCACATAATGCCTTACGACATGTTAAACTCTGGGAATTTCTATGCATTGCAATGATGAAAGTGTCTTGTTTTAGCTAAATTTTTCTACCCGGGAGTATAAGGGGATGCATCAGTTGCAGCACATCTCATCTTCCAACTGAAGCATGCTTACAGGGCTATGGAAACAGCTGCCATGCTAAACCTTCCAAATGCCAGGTGGGCAACAGAAACGTACCTTCGCGAACGTGATCGAGGAGTTTTGGCCAATAAATCTCATGTTGAGAGAGAAAAGCATTTCTCTGAAGAACTAAGGCGAAAACGGCGAGATGATTTTTATTGGCAGGTACGCTACAACCAATATTTTGGAATTCCATGTGTGCTAGAAATGCAATGGCGAGAGTTACTTGTGAAATTTTTAAAATGAATGATGGTCATTTAGATCTTGAATTTCACATTTTAACAATGGCTCTACAGCTACTTTACCTCACTTATAGGTCTTCTTGTAGTTTGCAATTATTTGATTTCTTGGTCACTAGAACTTTCTTTCAGGATTAGAATTGTATTGCTGTAGCAAAGAACGATACAAATTGTGTAATTTTATCCCGTATTCTACTTTATTTAAATGAAATATTGTTTTTTTTTCAATATATCGAAAGTCACTATTATGTAATAACGGGTTCGATTTGGCCCATAGTTTCATAGCGATCATCCTAGCTACGTATTGATGGAAACGGGGCCTTTTTATATGGAATAAATTTCTGCAGCCTTCAGGAGGTGAATCTATAGCAAATTTGTGCCTTCGAGTCGATCGGGTCATGGAAATTTTGTGTGAAAATTGTTCAGGGCTACGTGTAATCATTGTATGCCACGGTGGTAAGAGAACACTATAATGAAGCTGCGTATAAGATTTCCCATGCATATACCCATATTAACATACTAATTCCGAAACTGGAAAAACTTGTAGATGTGAATGCCTTTTCCTTTTCTACATATTCCCATGTGTCGTCTCTTATGCTGCTCAATTGAAGTTGTGAGTGCTAAACGTAGATGAAAAGATGGCTTTATCATTTGGTTGATTGTTCCTGCTCAATTAGGTGTGATGAAGTCTTTTCGTGCTCTAATTGAGCGTCGTCATAATCGAGGTTTCAGTATTCGGGATAAGATACACAACTGTCAAATCTTTTGGTACACCCGGCGTGATCCTGCGACTGGTATAATTAGGAACCCAATTTTTTAATATACATTGCGTTAAGGCGTGCAAAGTTTTTTCTAGAATGCTTTGATTTTTTGCACTCTTCAAATGGATGCTATTAGTGCATTCATAAACGCGATAGGATTACCATATACTGGGAAAACAAAAGGCAAAACTCTTAAAAATTCATTGATGTATTATTCTTTCTCGAGTTAGGAAAGAAGTTGTGCATTTCATGTGTATACTGTTCATGCGGCCAATTTTCCCTTTAACAACCTGCTTCTGGTATAATCAATTTGTAGCATCTATGCTATCAAACTTGAAGCAGCCATACGCTCGCATTCTTTTGTAATTTATTTCATATAGGCGTTATAGCGAGTAAGTACAACTGGATGCAATCTGTGTGTCCTTGGGATCTCAAACGGAGTGCAAATTCTTGGAAAGAAATTCAGCGGCTTGTCTATACGAATGAAGAGCTGCTCCGCTCGGTAAAATGGCTAATACATCTTTAGAGTGATAAAGATTGCAGCACTCTATAAACTCTCTTTGTTATAAAATTTCCTCATAATGCGGGAAGCCTGCTGCATTGAGATATTCGTAAATTTTAGTATTCTTTATAACTGTCCTTGTACTTCCAAACATTTCAGGTAGAGTGTGTCCCTCAGTTAATTAATCATGTTTTTGAAAGTAACAATCAATATTACAATGATGAGTGGTCTTGGGATGATTCAGAATGTTCGGATGGCATGTGGGTATATCCATTGGAACTGGATAAAACACCACCCTCCAAGTATGACCAATCATTTCTGTAGCTCCATGACTGCATGTTATAATCCACAACTGACTAGATTAAACGTACATTAGCATCTTTTTGTATGAGATTACCTACTACCGCACAACTTTGAAACAAACTTGCAGAAAGAAGCAACAATTGAATCTAGGAGAGGTCGAGTCATATGCAGGACAAATATGCGATGGGTAAGCAAGGTAATACATATAGGGACTTGATACACTGATCAGCATTGGCTTGGCTGTTGTTTTATTAAGGGGAAATATCCCAAACTGGAACAAAGGAGAGCAATTGTATAATAATTATATAACCTGAGAAAAAACAGGTTGAGGACGCATACGCACTCTGCCACGGAACCTGTTCGATCTGATCTACTTCCTTGCCAAAAGACGCACTCTCTGCAATCCGAATTGCCTCTATGTATGGAAGCGTCAGTGTCACCTTGTGTAATGTCTAGAATTCCGCTAATTAACTCGTTCCTTTCAGGTAACTTCATAGAGTGCATGATTTTTACTTTTGAGTATTATTTTGCTCTTAACGATAAACTAGTTTAGGATAGTATTCTCCTGCACATTTTTTTGCAGATTCACCTACAAAATCTTTTTATATTTCTGATCTTAATACCGACCTTTTCTGTGAGAAGCGCGTAGATACTTCAATGGAATCAACTTCTGCGCAAAGCTCAGCTGTTGAGCACAGTGGATCTGAGAGTTCTAGAGAAAACTTACCGGAGAAGGAGAGTTGTATTTGATTGTTTCATTTTGACCTCCGCTGTGGAATCTTCACTGTTAACTAGGAGAGTTTCTCCAAGACATAGTATTTTTGATATTCAACAAAATACAATTAATCAGTTACTTTCCTTAGTTTTTGTATTTATATTGGATCTACTATTCTATATATATAATTTTCTTCCAATTCTCAAGCTTTGGATTTGATTCTGAGGAATTATAGATTATAGATTTGTGCTTTCTCTACTTAACTGTTTTTGCATATCCTTCGAAGTAAGAAAATAAGTTTGTAAGAATATTTTATTACAGCAAAGTGAGCGGGAAAAATGACTGCACCTTTGCTGTTGGTAGCGAAAGGGAAGTTTATTTACTCGCTAACACCAAAAATTATATGAATAGAAAACATTTTTTTCAATTCTGCCTATAAAAATTTGTTTTAGCCCACACTTTACAGGCATGAGTTCTAATTTGACTTACTAATCCTTTTTATAATCATATGCAGTTTGTGCAATATTTATTATTTTTATTTGTTTCGTTCTGACTGCTGCTTGGCACTTGCTATGAACTTTATGAGGTGAGCAGAAAGACTGCAATGCGTGTTACCTCTCCTATTGTTGGTAATGTCAGGTGAATCTTTACCGCATGTAACACATATTGTTTGATGCTTGCTTGCGTGTTGAGGATAAGGACATATTATTAGATATTTCTTTTTTTTTAATAAGCATACGATTATATGTTCGTTTGTCTCTTATGATAGTATTATTTTAAAAAATGAAACATAAGGGTTGCTTTAAAAATAGTCATCGCTTCTCGGTTTTTAACTTTTAAATATTTGCAAGGAAGCTAGCACGAGCTGCAATCTTACTTTTTAGATGTGTCTTTGTAGTCTCGAACTTGCTATTTGCAGTTCTATCCGTCTATGGTTCCTCTATATTTTCCCAACTGAAGTGGCTTTTGTTTATATTTTTAGTCAATGTATGATAGAAATAGTACCTACTAATGAGCAGCGTTGGTAGACAATGCGAAGAATCATTTTGTATTAGGTCAATTTACGAAATTCATTTCTGATTACCTATGAAATTTTAATTCAACTTCTATTTGAGGAAAATTGAAGCATCCTGTAAATTTCTTTTTTATTGCTTGCATAGGTTTTAATTTGATACTCAATCTTTTAAAAAATTCATTCAGTGCGTATATTGTGTAAAGTATAAAAAAATATGTTCAAGTATGGAATATACGAAACTCTTGTTAAAAGTTATTAGCAAGAAAAGAAAAAAAGTGAAGTTTTCTTCTTTTTTAATTAATTGCTTATTTTTAACCTGTACTAAGAGAATCACGCCACGCTATGAATTTATATGGCCTGCAAAAGACAAATCCGCAATAATTGAATCATTTGATGAGTAAGTATGACCAAGGCTCTATTCGATTGCGTCGAGACGAAGCATAATACGCACACCACCTTTTAATTTGCCTTAGAATATTACTTTTCTATTCAGTTTTATTTATCTTACCAGATGTTAACACCGTTTAATGATTTCTTTGAATACAGTTAAAAATTTGTTCGTGTTCATTAACTTTCAATTCGAATGGCAGCTATCCTTGCAAAAGAGAAGCGACTGAAAATCCTTCAAGCAATGATTGCAGTTTGATAAAACATGGCTCAGCTAGTAGAGCATAATTGCGCCACTTAATGCAATAGCCACATAAGAAATTGATATGCTTTAAAATTGAAAAAAGCTAGGCAATTCGATTCGCTTTTTTACGGTAATGGTTACGTTCTTTCAAATAAAACGCTCTTTTTCAAATTCTCATTGATGTCAACATCTTAGTCAAATGCTTCTCCATTGCGAGTTACTATGAAAAGCTAAAAATAAAGAGCATGAAATATGCTCAAACATCAAGCAAAAGTTACAGATCGTTGCACATTTTCAAAACATATTCTAACTGGGTATACAAGACAAAGCATAGCCATAGTTGGAAGGGGTTTGTGTGATGATAAAGCTATATCCTGTTTTTGTTAATATTCAAAAAAATAATTTTTCAGGTATATTCGAAGTGCCATTGCTAGCAACGTTAAAAAAAGATGAGGTAGCAATATAGATTGAAATTGCATATGCCAAAACATTTTCACAAAATCAGGTTGGGAATCTTTTCAAACTGATTTCCATATATTTTTTGATAGGAAACTTGATATTTTTTGAACCAATATAAAAGAAATTGAAGTAGCACCAATGCCCCCCTTGCTTTGTTTTCTATTTTTTAACAGAAACCCTGCAGGAACTAACTAGGAATTTGCTACATATCATATTACCCGATTGTCAAGAACAAACAAATTTATCCGCTACCATGTACGTAGGCCAATACTGGTGGTGACTTCACATGATTGCCGATGTCTAAGGAAGAAAGGAAGCTGCTACAATGTTTACGTTTTTTTCAGAAATCTTGTTATAATTTTGAATTTTCTTACAAAGGGTTTATTTACCTTTCTATCTGGGGCCAATACTCGTTGAGAATGACTATACTGATAACGTAAGACTGAGCATCACACGAAAAGAGCAACCTAGCAAAATTATTATTAGTCGCCATTTAAAAAAGTTGATATATGTCCGCGCTTATATAGTTTCACTTTCATACTTTTTTGGATAACATTATATCTTTTATAAATTTCATTTCAAAAGCAATAGTGGCAAAATCACTTTGGTGTTATACAAACAAAATACGCATAACAAAGAAGATAATCTAAAAAGATTGCTTTTTTCTGTTTATATATATTTCCCAGTTTGCACAATCAATGGAAATTAAACGTGATCGAAATAAAGGGGCTTAAAGCAATTTTGCAGAGGCCTACAGGCGATCAATAGTTGTGGTAAATATGTTAAGAGACAGGTCCCCCTAGTAATATCCTATGATGGAGAGTTAAGTGACAACACCAGAAGATGGAAAATAACGTAAATCTACAAACCATTTTCCCTTCGTTCACTCTTAAAAGTATAAGTAGATAAATACGTCAATGCAGTAAAAAGGATAGCTGGGCCAGTCCCATTGATTATAGAAGAGAACTTTTTGATTAAGGATTCCGACACACTTGTCTTTACAAGCAGTGCAGAAACAATGAAAAACAGAAGGCTTTCGTCACTGTGGACAACATCGTATATAGTTGCGAAACGCAGTGCAATTTATAGTAAATGCAAAGCTCATACTTGCTGTATCGAATTTATGAGGAAAATCCGTTGAAATATTTCAGTTAAATAAAAAATACGTCAAAAAAAAATAAAAATATACGTAGAAAAATATCTAATTGTGAAATGCTTACCCAACATATGTGAGAATAACGACAGAAGACAACTCAGCAAAACAGAAATAATCTTCAAAACATCAAGACACCAAGAGAGATTTATGTTTTGTTACTTAAAAATGAGCTTCTGGCAGAAAGTTTCCATACAGTAAGAATATCGTATGCTAAATTGATCACACAAATTCTTTCTAATATTACTGAGATTTGATGACAGTGTCAGCATGGTTAAAATTATAGGTTCAAATAGCATGAAAAGATGATATGACTACGAAATAAATTAGTGGCTGTGCTTGTAGACACAACTGAAATCAAGGGAACCAAAACCTGAAAGGAAGGAAGAAGAGGAACAAAAACCGCATTTTCGAGAACTGTGAAAGATCACTCTCCTTAGTAATGCAGGAACTATTTAGAACGCTTTATTGCAAAATTGAACCCAAGATCAAAAATAATTGTCGAAACAAGAATCTTCTTTTATACGAAAGCGCTCACGCTGGTAACTACAAAAATAGGCAAGCAGTTTTTCTTAACTTGTAAGCATTTGCATATAGTCAAGTAGTGAATGGGAGACTTGAAACACGTCTCCTCCCAAACGAAATTGTATTTAAAACCATTCAGAGTACTAAATCTTGAAATTGGAAGATCGCAGCAAAAAAATTATACTGTATATTTAGTCTGTTAAATAGGGTTGTGCATCTTTCTCCTCCTATCTTCAACGCTAAACAAAGTACAAAAAATTGTTACCCACATACCGTTTTCTTGAACAGTTTTGTAAAGATCCATTGCTTTCTCGGAACATGGAATGGATACGTTTGTTTTCTGCCATAATTTTGCAAAATAAAACCTACTATAAAAAGGGTAAATACTTTACAAAGACTTTATAATGAAACGCTTACGTAAGATGCCATACTCATTATTACAAGAGTGAGAGGAATTGTAATAGACTTACGGCTGCAGAGAGAGCGGCTAGATGCAAATCTTTAACAATCAAATCAATACTAAATCCTGCCTTGTACCCATTGCTTGAAGGACTACTCTGCAACAATCCAGGAACAGGGTTGTATGTATCCGACGACCAGCACCTAATATAACAAGCGGAGGCGTTCTATATTTTAAAATATTAAAAGTAACAGAAAAAATTGTTTGTTGTCAAATAATCATTAAAATGCACCATCGCTAGCATAAGTTATCAGAGCAACCGCATTTGAATGATACATATGAACAACGAAATTGAACGATAAATCACCACAACTCAACAGCATCACTCAAGTGCAATTCTACTACAATTTATTTAGCACCGTCCAGAGCTAGAATTGACAACTTTGCTGAAAATTTGGGGATCCAAGCCTAAAGAAATGGCTAATCGATAACTCTCTGCTACAGCAAGCATAGACGTAGCCAATAGCATATTATTACATACCTGTAAAAAACCATATTATGAAATATTCTGTTAAGAAATATTTACAATTCAAAAAATAGTATATATCATCTGGTATATTTATACCGTTGGTTCTCTCCGGAGGGATGTACAGAGCTAATCAAGTTGTTTCAACATGGAAAATCGCTATCAATTTTTTGCAATAACAATTAACACAGGAACACTAGAAACACAAAATTACATGGCAAAAATCGTCACAAACACAAATTGAAACATTCGTTTTAATGACCTCCAGGAACTTCTCTTCAAATCTAATTCGCTCAATCTTTGCTTTTACCTCACATTTCCTTCTCATTCTACAATTTTACTTTCACCACTTTAAGTAATTAATAAAAACAAGCCTATAACAAGGCTTCAATGTGTAACAAGTGGAACTATGTTACACATGTCTTCCATAACTATTGAAAGAGCGTACTTTCACAGCTTGGCCCATTCCGGATTGGCCACAGAATACGATATTTTTCCCCATATGGTTGAGAACCGTACGGCATTCCTACAAGAAGGCATTTACAATACTATTTGTAGAGAAACCTCCAGCATAACAGTAAGGTAATGCTAATTGCAATAAACTTTTTAAAAAGACTTTCCATACTAAAGAAAATTTAAATAAAGTGTAACAAGCATATACCTCAACAGCATGCTGGTCTCCTCCCACCATAAATGTAAGGGCCGCTCCTTCAGCCGCTTCAAAGAAAGTAATAACATACGCAGAAGTTACAACACTATCTCGTTTTAAGTACGGAAAATAACTAGGTAAATAAGCTGTAGCACCCACCTTTAACCGCTCCAGATACCGGTGCGTCTACCATAATGTGTCCTAACTTTTCAGCAAGCTCAATCACCTAAGTATCATCCAAGTTCATTTAAAATTAAAGGGAGCAGCAAAAATATATATGAAATCATTCTTTGCACTCCAAATCTCCATTTATGGAATTAATCAACTCCAAGTTAAAAAATTAGGCGATTCAACCGTTGCTCGTATGTACTACTAAGATAATGTTCGTACTTTCTTTGCCGCAATAGTTCCGATAGTGCTACAGTCCATAATAAAAGAATTGCTATTAGCTAGATTATTCAAAACACCTGAAAACTCATTAGGGAAATTATAAAACATGCAGGCTGTTTCTGTATTCCAATTTTTTCGTTAAATAAACAAATAGTTAATAGTAATTATAAAAAAGGAGTTCGTTAATGAAGAAATTTCTGTAAAAAGACAAACCTTCATTCCCTAAATAGGCTGTTTCTACATGAGAAGAGGCAGGGAGCATAGATATAACGCACGTTGCCTGCAAGTCAGTACAGAACACCAAACGAAGGGTGTGGCGGGGAAAAATGCTTCTTACGACAGCAATTCGTATGGAGTGTTTTCCATCAGCAACAAAATTTAGTAACTACTCCGATGTTTGAAATATGTTATTCAACTTTGTGTATTGACGAAGAATCACGTAACGAATGATTCTAATAGCTTCTATTACTTACTACGAGAGAAACTGCTGTTTATGGGATGAAAACATGACACGACTAACCTGTGAAGCTAAACTTTTAATAGAATCAGCTGCTTTAGCGCCAGCTGAAACTAAGTCCTTAACGTTTGCATTGTTTATATCAAAAACTACCAAATTGTATCCAGCTTTGGCAAGATTTAGAGCCATCGGCTTACCCATGTTTCCTAGTAAAAAAAACATGCCAAGGCAACTGAAGTAACAGTAAAAATATTAAGAAATGTCATTAGCACCAAAGCTAGTACTCTTACCTAAACCAATAAATCCAATGGTGGAAGTATCGAGTGAATGTAACGAGGCTGAAGTAAAACAAGCGCGGGCAGTGCTAAAGGCATCCCTAGAGGCTGAAACTAAAGGTGCACTTTGTGAGCAAAGCCTAATTACAGAATGCCGCGATATACCGAAGAGAAGGCGGGACACCATTTTCGAGAGCAGTATTGAATTCAACTTATAGAGATGCTTTCCAGTGGAAAAATACTGACAGTGCTAAAACTTCAGTTGCTTTGAAATGTACTGAGCGAAGAGTTCGTACAGCACATACATGGAATGTGCTCTTAGCCTTTTTATTTCGACTTTTCGCAAGCATTGAAAGTCACAAAAAGCTGAAAGTATAAGCACCCTATTCGTTGGAAAGCACTACATCGAAATAGTCGAATGAAAAATCAGTCTCTAGAGGAAAGGGGATGTTGGAAAAGCGCATCTCGATTGCTCTTTCGCACTTCAAAACGGGTGGCACATGCACACGGGTAAACGACCAAAGCGCGAATTGCCGGACTGACAGGTTTCTTTCTTCATCGTCCAATCCACCCTTTTTCGATCTTTTGAATTCTCGAGAAGTTCGGTCAGTGTTGCGCATTCAAGCAAAAATGATTTGCATAAGGTTCTCTCAGAACTTCTCAATATCGTTTAAATGACTGAAAAGCTGCGGTTGGACCAAGCCTTTTGCTCTCAAAACTTTTAAGGGTATCCTTATATTTCTCCAATTCCACTCATAGTTGCTGTGCGGCTTCGTGATTTTTCAAATGTTTCGCAGATGTCGCTTTGTTAGGATATGCCACGTCTAAAAAATTGATTACGTTCCAAGAGATGCTATTCATCGACACTGTATGTTAGTATTTCGGCTTTCATATGTTACATGTTATTAGGACATAATTCTTACCAGTAGTTCATTGAAAAAGGTGTTCGTTTTCTAATTCTTTGTAGAGAAAATACTTAATCCTAAGATACTAAAACCTAAAACCTTGCTACACCACATGTACATTATTACATTCATCTACGCTGCACAGAAATACAAGAATAACTTGCCACCTTATAAAGCTTCATCTTGCTTGCACTTTAATCGTGTTCGTATGCGTGTAATGAAGCACATTCATTTGAAGGAAAAGTGATGAAAAAATTGTTTTTATCAAAATTGTCGCCGCGATGCACGCATTAAGTTTTACTAATTCAAATTTAAATATATAGCAATTTTGAATAAAATTGTAAGTTGCGGAATTCTTTTGTTACGAAAAATAAAGAGTATAGTTGTCAACGAAGTAAGCACACAACACGTTCAAATTACCCATCTCTGAAGCAAAATTCGTTGAAAATTTCCGTGTACGTTTTAAAAGATTTTATATTGTTATACATCGTGATTAAAAGGAGCATGCTATACAATAGAATATTTTTATCGAATTCTCTTGGAATTTGTTGAGCCTGAATGCTTTCGCGGGATGCACTGGGAATATCATGCTCGAAAAATATGTTTTTATGTTTAGTTTTTAGATTGGATTAAAGGCTATTACCTTAAAGGAAGGGATAGTATAGGCATGTAGCAATAATTTTAATAATTAAAATGAATTTATAGTTTCGAAAAACCTCATAGTATGAAATGGAAGTGATAAGAATGCTAAAAAAGTTTCACTGTAGCAAAGTATTATTTGCTGATATTAATAAACGAGTTGTAGGTAATATTGATTTGCTGCGTAGTGGGTGAAAAGTAAATTTAGGTGCAACAGAAAAACTTAATTCTAATAAAGGGCTCCTTTCATGAGAAAGTTAATTTACAACTAACTATCGTGAAACATACATATCAAAGAACATACATCAATCATGCAATACACTCGAAAAAAGACTTGCCTTACTTTTCTAGAGGATTCTAAAAACTAAAACTAAAAAAACTACTTCCAGGTAAATAAAATTAAATATCAAAGGCCTCCAGCCTTTCCCCCTTTTTGTCTGGTTAATGTTTGTCGCTAATCGTATATCCGTTATATATTCGCGTGCACTCAAACACATTTCGATTCGATTCGCGTTCAACCGTAACTACTACTTAAAACTAATTAGTAACGGAAAACTATTTACACTTATTTGGAATTACCATACAATTATCCATACTACTATTTAAAATCGCTGTTCGCAGCTTTATAATCGTTACATTCATGATGTACGTTTGTGTTTATTTGGAAAATTATGCAATGGTCACCGGTTGTGCCTTCATAGTACACTTGTGTGCATCTTTGATTAATATGAACAGCGTATGAAGAGTTTGATATTATTTCCTTTACTCGCATGCATGAATTATTGGTTATTCCAATGAAAAGTTTAAAGCTATTTCGCGCTAAAAATATCTTTTCACAATTCTTTCCACTCAGTTACTTTAATTGCTTCTTTTGTACATGTATTCTATATGGAGAAATAGATAAATCCTTTACAAATTTACGTTATATGCTGAAATACTGTATATATATTTTTTTAAAATTGCTTACTTGATTGCATTTTTCATTCCCTAAGGGTTTATTTGATAGCATTTGCTTTAGTGGTGTAGTTGCTTCTCACATCAAGAACATAGGGAGAGCTTTTTGAAATGTACAAGATACAAGATTTTTATTTATAAACATATGTTCTAACGAATATAATTCATTGAAATTACATTTATATTGACAGGTTTCAGTAAAGATTTTGGCGAGTTTCTCTTAAGCACATTCGAGGAAATAAATGACAAATGAATTTTGCTGCTGCCTTTATTTCTGCTTTTTATTACTCGCACACCAATCGCTAATTTCACGATTTGTCTGATCGTTTATAAAAGTAATACCAGGAGATTTTCAATTCAGAATAGTTTGAATGTATGACCGCTCCACATATAACTCTATGCAAAGCTACAAATTTTCTCTTTAAAAGCGGCACACTTGTTGTAACGGCGTTTGTATTTACCAGTTTCGCACTAAGTCAGAAATGATGAAACATTACGATGATGAGGAATTTTCTCTGTATAATCACTCAAAACATTATGCCTAAATGAAAAAATTACTTTCTTTTCCATTGTTTTGAATATCAAACAATAGCAGGTTTCAGCTAGAATCACATGTTGCAACTTTTTTAAGATGAAGTTTTAGAATATGTTGAGAGTAAAATTTACAGAATGAAGCACAACATTGCAGTTCCTCTCTTCACAAAATTTCCTAATCGTCATTTTTGTGAAAAATCTATTTCGATAAAGCTTTCGTAAAAGATGCTTAGAAATATGAAGAGTCATGCAAGCATCGCGCTTATTTTACGAGCATAAAAAATTTTTCCGGTTCGTTCGGAAGCTTTTGAATTGTATTTATATTGAGCTTACAGCAAAGCAGATTACTAGGAAATTTATCAAGCAAACAGCGTACGTAGTTCGAGAAACGCGTGCGCAGTGCGCAAAATGTTTTTACATCTCGCAAACAAGAAGCTCCGACGCGCGTCTGCTTGACAATTTTCCTCTGCCCGACCTTATTCCACAATTCCAATCGCACGAGGCGAAAGTTTATTTTTGTACGTATACATATTTTTGGTTCAAAAGTTCATTTTCAGTGTCAGTATCAAGTATATACATAAATGTCACTACCGAGCACGCATACGAAAAAGCAATAGGGACGAAATTTCTACTTGTAAAGGCTAAGCCCATTCCTACTACCAGTGTTTTTGGAATATGCATGTTATGTGAAGGTACACTTTCAGCAATATTTACAAATGCAATCTCTTTCTTTGCCTGTTGCCAGTGCTACCTCCTTGCTCTCCTAACTCTTTCAATTTTAGGAGGAACATTAAATTTGTAATCATTCAAGTTTGGAGGCTGATTTCGATAATATTGGAAAGAATTTTTTGACGCATGAGTTAGAAATGACGCCAAAATGCAGCCGCAACATTCCAGTCGATATTCTCATGTGGTACATTCGTTTTCTTTGCATACTCATGTCTTATGCCCCTTTACTAAATATGTGAAAAAATGTCAAAGCAAAGATTGTTAACATGCATTTCCTGTGCATAGATAAATTGTGACTACGTAGCTCTCCCTGTGGGTGTACCTTGCAAGGGGAAGTTTATTCTTTTATTGTTATGCCGTATAGATGTTCTTAGTCGCGTAGTTTGTAACAATGCAATAGAAAATTGTATTAAAAAAATGTTTCGCGGATGGGTTAAGTGAGATTATCTTCGTTATAAAGCTGTCAATCCTTATTTGCTTTTCATAGCATTTGTCAGATAACTACTTTGTTCAGTACAATTAAAAGAAAAATCTACATCTGCTTGTCTTTAAACCAGCCTATTTGGATTGTTATTTTTCATTATTTTTAAAGGATTATTTAGCACTGCTTTTGTTAATATGTTGATTGTACAAAGTCACCCAGTAATTGTAGAGCATGCAATGGTATAAATATTTGTGATCAATTTTTGTTTTTTTATCAAAAAAAGTTTTAAATCCTTTGCGTCACCCTGTTTTCGTCTCAGTTCGTGTCATTTTATTCCCGTTTCCGCGTAGGCTAATTTTGTTTGTGTTGACTCACGATAACTATCCTGAGAAATGAAGCTTGCTGTAGGCGCTTGACAATTTTGTTTTATTCTATTTTTATGTTAAACATTCCATTTGAATTGAATTGCTTAAAATTCACATCGTCTTTTTTGACCTGCTCAGTACTAACTTGAGGTTTAGCCAGCCTAACTATTTGAACAAATTCCTGTCTAATATTTACTCTACATTCAGCCTGAAGAATCACTCTTTAACTTGCAGCGGAAATGTAGGGATTCTATGAACTCTAGCTTGCAAACTACTTCAGATTCACTGAAGGCTTCAACAGAAACTTCAAGAAAATTGACTCAACAATCTGGTACGTGATAGTTATAGCAGGAATAAGGTTTTTGTCAATGAAATGCACATATCTATCGGAAACGTTTTTAGTTTCTATCATGGCATTGCATTAAATTATTATTCGCTTACCGAATTTTTCTAAGATTAAACTAACTTTTGGATTTTTTCTCAAATTCCCACCCGTATTGCAGTATTTAAGTCTTCATTGTAATAATCTTTATTTTCATTTTGTTATTTTTGCCCAATGATGTTGTATTACATTTCGTTTGATTAACGAAGTAAGCGAGGATGCATTTTCAAGAATTGGCTTTTAGTTTGGGAGTAAACTTACATTAATATTTATTTTAAAAAGCTTTTCTAGTTTGAATTAAGTTTTTTATTAACTTACTTCAACTGTCTATATCATTTTTAGAGAAGCTACAAAAAATCCATGCGGATACCGAAAAAATTGAAGAGAACCTCGATTCTACGGAATATTTGCTGCATGGGATGAAATCATGGTGGAGTTCTTTTAGTCAATATTTTACTACTCCTCCTTCTAAACTGAGACCACCTGTGGAAGCAGGTTTTTCTGTCACCTCTGGAAAGGAAGGCAGTGACAGTAGAGAAACCTCCGCTTTGCCTTTGCCTACGAAAAGTGAAAAAGTGAATAATAAAAGTAGATTGAATTTGAAAGAACCTCCGTCGATTCACTCAAAACCTCAATTGTCTCCACATACTGAGAAAGGTACTCAAAAAGCTTCTCAAAAAGCTTCTCGTGATCTAAATGATACTTTGCATCTGCTCAAATGGGTATAACCTTTAAAAAGTTAAGCTACACCTAAGTTCAAAGTGTTTAAACTTGAAATATGTGCTTTTCTTTAGCATTACTCTAACTGCAAGAGGGATTACATTATTTTGATCAAGTGCTTTGTTTGGGAATATTGCTAGTATGTGCCTACTTACTTCTCATGTCTAAATTCAGCCTTGTGTTGTACTTTCTCCTTTCATTAATGTGGGCTTTGAAAGAGTGTGCTTTATTTTCTATGTAAGATGACATTTTTCCACTCCAATTCTCCAATTTTCTGTAGTATTCTTTCATCGAGTGCCCCTATTTTGATTTTAATGACAAACGCAATTGTTTTTTATTTGAAAAAGATTCGTTTGATGGAGAACTGGATGCCAACCTGGATCAATTATCCGATATGGTGAGCATCTCATGAGAAAGCTGTCTGTCATGGGATGTAGCTGTGTTTTATACTTCTTGAATGCTCCAACACTTCTGCCGATGCTCTGTAGGAGATGTTTTACTTTATTCCCAAAAGTTATTCCATTTTGTTTGAATAGAAATTCTCATTACAGGATTTTGTTGTTAGATGGAGTATCTTTCTTAATTTTTAGAGTTTCTCGCCTTTACTGAGGCGTTTAATTTAGAGAATCTTTTCTTTGTGGCAGCTTACACTCTGTGCACACGCTTTTGTTTGAATAGAATTTCCATAAGAGTGTGTCATTGCTCCCATTTTATGCATTTATTCTTTTAATAATCGTTTTATGTTTAGCTAGGAGATCTACATTCACAGGCTGTGGCGATGAATACAACTATTGGACAACAGAACTCGCTGGTGCGTAGAATGAAATGTGATTTTTCAATGTGCTGCATCAAAGTTGTTGTCTTTGCTGAAAAATATCTGTGAAAATGTGGAAAAATTGTTCCTGTACTCAGTTGAATGAGATAAATGAAAACGTGGAAAAAAACAACTCACGCATTGGTTTTCAACGTAAGGATGTTGAAACTTTATTAAGGCGATGAAGATCTTTTTAAAGAAAAGTTATGGTCATAGAATCAACTTTTCATTTGTTAAAGGAGATGACGAACATAATTCAATGATCAGCTTTTGCTTTAATGAGCGTTTACCTTTTCTATGAAATAAGAAGGGGGTGATTCTACCATCCCCTTCATAGTTTTAGAAGGAAATAGGTATGAACTATTTCTACCTAGTAGCATTCTCTCAACTAGAATGTAACTTGAGCAGTGATATAACCGCTTTTATTTTCCGGAAAAATTTCGCAGATGAATTTTATTTTATAATGATGATACATACTATTGTACATACACCTTATGTTTTCTCGGGATTTTGAATAACGCTGGAAACAGTGCTAAAATTCAGCGCTGAAACAGTTTAATAACAGTTTTACTATGTGATTTAGAGTGGATAGGACGGAATGAGGAAATTTAATCATCTGGGGCTGTTAGAAACAAATAGGCGTGGCGTAAAGCATTGTATGAGACTTATTTGACACAATGGAATCGGAAAGGGAAAATACTGCATTCGGTTCTAGATGTAAAATACGTGGAAGCGCAAGCAGTTGTTAATTCAATTCTTCGTTGTGAAAACAATTTTATAGAAACATGGGATAAACTTCCATCGGACCTCAATTAAAGATGAATAGGGAAACAGTTAAATTATATGACACATACAGTAAGTCCAAGCCAAATACTATTAGTGTTTTGAGAGAAGTTTGCTCAAAACACTAATCAGTGCAGAATAACGACAAGGAAGGAGCATTACTAGAATTACAGTATGGAAAATAATTTTAGCCGGGACAGTAGTTGCAAAAATGCGTGTCTTCTTATTTTTCATTCTGCAATAACCTGCACATCAAAAAAGCCTGCTTAGTTAGCAGCATCCTCCTTCCTTCTGTAGAAAGACATTCTAACGGCAATCTGTTACGGGATGCAAAATTTTCAGTAAATCTTTCGATTTCTCCGGTTAAAAATAGCCATATGCACTTTCTTTATATATACACCGCGTCTATATACAGTTACTTTGCATTGAATTGCAGATACGTAGTCCCCGGTTGTTGTTGTAGGCTCTATTAAGTTAAGATGGGGTCAATTATTGCCTAGAGACCAACAGCTTTCAATTTTCTCCACTAAGTTAGTGGAAAAGAGCAAGCGCTTCATTTTTGCCCGTTATTATGTAGGAAAGGCAATCTACATAGTATAACTATGCCAAATGGTTAGATTGAAACAAATGACTATAAATTTGAAAACTTTAACTTCATGCAGTCCCTGTAGCAATACAACATCGTCATTGCCGTATAACTACTGTAATTTTTCATGATTTGCTACATTCTATGATGCCCTTTATTTTCGTTGTGAAATTTATTATTCTTTTGTTAGAATATTCCGCCCACAAATCAAAACCTCCCAGTGAGAAGCCCCAGTGTCTATAGGGGTATTTATTTTGGCTAATTATATCTTGCTTTTATAAATTTAATGAGAGAGTTGTTTTGGAATCATTAAACTATAGAAACTATGCCATAAGAAGCTAGTGCCTTAATTGTGGCTATTTACGATTGTAGCAAACAAAAACATGCTTTCATCACCTTTGTCCTGCAAATAAAGATAGTATTTTACAATCTTTTGCAGAAAATTACGTATAGGATAGTCATTAAATATTCTTAATAAGAAGCGATAACGGTTTTGGACTCCTTGATTAACCCAAAGCATAGCGCTGCCACTGGAATTTTGTAAACTAGGCTTCTCCATTGATCTTTTCTATGAATCTTAAAATATTTGCAGAGAAGACTGACGGAAATACGCAATTCAGCCTGCTCCGACATGCGAAGATTGAAGAAAAATGCTTTTAAACTTTGAAAAGGTGGCAATAATGAAAAAACACCACGTTGTGATATGTGGGACGAAATAGTTGTTCCATTGCAAACCAAAGACAGAGATGTAAAAGAGTATACCGCATAGCCAAAAGATTACCAAAGCGGCAATCATCCTAGAGATACAAAGCAAGGGAGGAGATCGTATGGACGATGTGCACCACAAAAAGGATGAAAATCACAGAATTCCATGGTACTAAATTTCACTCTACTCCATTCTGCACTCAACCAAAGTAGAAATTTTTAAAAAATGATTATAGCAAAACGAGAATGGGCTATCACCTGACACTATTGAAAAGTATTGGAAGAGTTTACCAAAGTATTTCTATAGCAAAAGCACTAAAAACAGAAATTTTCCCTTGTCCAAGATGATTAGGTGGGTACATCAAAAAAAGATAAAGAGAAGGCTAGTTTTTTATGCGGTGAGCAAGCCATAGACAGCCCTTACCAGAGCCAAAAAAAGTCCAAAGTAGCTGTAAATTTTCGGGGATGGCGATCAACCTGACGCAAGCAAAAGAGAAATATTAAAATAGCAAGTTATATAGAGAAACCTTGGAGAAATCTTATACACAGTTTTTAGGCATTTAGTACATTTTTATGAAAATACAACAATCTTATACATTTCCTCAAGCACTCGATAGAAAGGACAGGAGAATTGAATGAATAAAAGGAAAATCATAGAGTCTTTGATAGTTTTACAGAAAAACATATCCTGGCATACGTTAAAAACGCAATTTTTTGCTATAAAATGAAAAGAGAGCGTTGCAATTTCTTAGCATAGCCAGCGGTGGGGGAAAAAATATACCAACGGTTACACGTAGAACGTAGAGTAGAATCAAGGATTTAATTTGAAAGCATCTTAAAGCCATATATAATTCACAAAACTATAGTGATAGAGGCAACGAAATGACTATTTTACGAGCAAGACAAATTTATAAACAGAGGAAATACTTTTATGGTCTTTGTATTATTAGAGGCATTCTATATAAAGCAATGTAATTTCTTCACCTCCAAGACGTGAGCAAGTACGGTGAAAACCCACAAGGCTATAGCAGATAAGAAAAGGCCACCCAAGATTTGAGAAGGGCTACCATAGCCTACAAAACAATACAAATCAAAGAGAAAAAAGCCACAAATTTCATCGACTAGAGAGTGTATAAAGTAGTAAGAAACTTCTACCAATAAAATTACTATAAATGCATCCCTGCGCACCTGTCATCCAAGCCAATGAAATATTAAGTGTTGCAAAGCAAATAATAAGCAATTGAAAAAATCCTTGAAACGTATAGAAAGCCGAAGCGCCTCTACACGAATGTCTAGTAAGCAAATGGGGATGAAAAATAATATTAAAAAAAAAAGAAGAGAAAGAAGGCAGTAAAAAAAAAAAAAAATGAAGATAGCAGCAATGACAGGGAATCTACACTTAAAGAAGATCTAGAAAGAAGCATAACGTATGTAGAATCAGTGACCTTTCATGCTTTTTTTGAAAGAAAGGGAATGCCACCCAATCCGATAGAGGAATTGAAAAACGAAAAAATTTTATGCATGGATGCTCTACTTGGAGTGTCATCAAAGTCATTTTTCCTCATAAACTCGTCATTTTCAAAAACAAGAAGAAGGAAAAAATTGATTTCCGCTATGTGTAAGATGTGTCTCAATACAGAAAACTACTCAGTGAGTGGATGTGCATTATTTTCTCACACGACAGGATGTACAGCGTGTCTTATATCAAATTTTCTTCTGTGTGTACTCCTCTTTTAAAAGAATTCTCCTCCCATAATAACCAACATTCCTAGTTTCCTCATGACTCTACCCATTAGAGGTGAAAAGAAAGGCACATCTACATGCCTTTCTAGTCTCGCTCCGTACAACAAAAATCGAAATCATGACTAGAGGAAGATTATCAACTACTAAGCTATCCTCTACCGTTTCTAAAGCCAGAAATACAAAACGTACCGTGAACTGAAAAGAATAAGATAATTTTCAATTAAAAATGGATTTCGAAATTTTCGAACAAGTAGAAATGCGGTGGCGAACGCAATAAAACATTCAATAAAGGTGAATTCAGATAAGAAGGAAAAATTGGTTCTTCTGTTCATAAAATTTATAAAGAGAGCATCTATAGACACGTTTCGTAGAGCAGAGAATACGTGTTCAATGCATCGATTCATTACAAATTACACAAGAAATCACAAGATTTTAAAAGGATAAAAATACCTTCCCAAAATATATATCCTTGCAAACTCTTACACTACCGAAGCTGCCACATTTATCACTCAAAACCGTCCAAAACAAGCTCTGTCACTTTGGATAGAATAAAATTAAAAAAAAAGAGAAGGATTGACAGTAGGGATGTAGAAGCTTCACTCTACACGTGAGAGGAATGGCCAACAAAGGAGAAACGCAGAAAAGAAAAAAAAAAGAGAGATAACCCAAACATCTTTTCTCTCAGTAAATTCGTCTATTCCATCATAGACGTGCGTCTGTCAGGCTATCCGATAAGTAGAAAATAAAAATTCTACGTGAATTTCTCTATATCTGCTTCCATCTAGGAATTTTTATCAAAAAAAAAATTAAAGAAAAACCACATGGACTGGCCTCATGAAAGTAAGACACACTTTTTTGATTATAAAAGTTTTCTTTTTTTTTTCTGAGAAAAAAGAGAGAATAGTATATTAGTATACGTTAATAAAAAGATGAAGAGACACCCATTTCCCTCCTCTATCCTCTTTGGTGATGAGTGCATACTTCTAGAAAAGAGAAAGATTGGATGCAAAAAACTTAACTCAAAATACTTCTTGCGAGTTGCATATTTTTATAAACATGAAACAAAGAGAAACTCTCTATAGAAATAAGAGACAAGTCCTACATTTTTCCATCTGGGAAGAGAGAAACAACGTGAGCACAGGATTTGGTGGTCGCTACATCGGCAGCCTCATTTCCATAGATTCTCCAACCCAACAAGGAAGCATGGAGACCCAAGAAAAAAATTCCAAGTAAGGAAAGCATCCAAATACCTAGAATGAAAAGTTAAGACAAGGAAGGAAAGAGTAAAGAAAAAATATTAAAAAATCCAATTTTTAAGGAAATCACAGGCAAAATACAAATGTTTGAGAGGATTTTTTCTCTATATCAACGTAATATACTTTCTTTTTTTTTGAAAAAAGGTGTTGGATGTGTAGCTGTAGGTAGATACTAAAGATTGAAATGGTATTCTCAATGATTATAAAAACTAAAGACACACTCTACATAAGAAAACAAACAAAACTACCGAAACATAAGAGTGAAAAGATCTCCAAAGCGGAATATCTCCAAAAAGAAATCACTCTATGCATCTATTCTTAAAAGAAAATATGTTACAGCCATACGAAGCTTAGCTATACTTTTCAGAAAACCATTGCATAAAATACAATCGTTACACAAAGAAAAAATGAAAACATACTATTCCAGCAAAATCCGTAAAATCGGCAGGGTATTGAAGGAGTGACACCTGAGGAATAGCAGACGAGAAAAAATAGAATTTAAAAGAAGATGCAACGAACACCCCAAAATCGTTACTTTCATAAAGTCAAACGGCTTCCATGGCCACGCAGAAATGAAATGAAGCACTCCATAGGTGGCTCTTATGAATTTCTACCATTAGAAGGGATATTATTCTAAATTTTTCTTCAATGACTGCCTTCCTCCAAATAGTTCTACAAATGTGTATTTTGCACCCATAAATATTGGTAAAGAATTCTGTTTTACTTAGATCGATGTAAATACAAGAGTTTTGTAATGTTTTCTTGGCAGAAGGATTCCTATACCTTAAATATAAAGAGAAATACCATAATACAATAGGTCTATGGATAGTATTTCGCAGTCACACACTCTATAGAGGGAATAGACACCATTGGGACTCTCTACTTTCCAGAATTCAATAAAAAAATTTCATCCCTAGCAGGCATTACAAAGACACTGGTGAGAATCAAAAAGATGGAAAGAATTCTCCTCTCCTATTAAACATAATTGAAGAGTTTTAACCTTCGCAATGCAGATCATCACTATCTCGGAGGGTGCTATCGTCTATGGTGGTATCACTGGAGGTGTTTTTCCCAAAATCTCTCTGTTTTAATCGAGATCGACTTGTATTCAGATTACCTCCATGCTTTAACATAGAATCTTCCGTTAAGAATGAAGAATAATCTGAATGGCCATCCGAAGGATTGTCACTCCTTATATCTCTTTGCCAAGAGTGTTCATCCAATCTGACAAAATTTGATTCCACCGAAGGTAATTCCGATAGTCTTGTCTTTAAAGGGTTTAAAATGGTAGATAGGTGATCACTGCGTGATGGTCTGCTGTCTTCTATAGAAATTCTATTTACAGACGAATGCTCACCTTCCTCTTCTGTTGCAGTGCCTCTATAACTGAGAGATCGATACTGGGGTAAGTGCCAATGGCAAACAATTCCAAGAATTTGAAAAGTTACGAGGAAGAGAAATATGTTATGCTCCACCACGCCCTTTCCATGGCATGTAGTGAAATAGGTAGAACCTGAACGATAAAACAAAAATCACCCTACCTAGCATGCTTCTTCGTGCAGGAAAATTGATTTTCTGTGCCAAGCAAAATTTTCAAATTATCACTGTAAGCTTTACATACGTCATTGCATATTTTACAACGTACAGGACTACCCTATTTTTTGAATCTCTGAAATATCCCACTAATTCAGTTTCAGACATATAAGGCGAATGTATTAGCTATTTGCTTGTTCGTTATTAAAAGTAAATAGTTCGAATGCAACTCTATTTCATTGCTCAAAAATGCCTATAGATAAGCAACGGAAGACTATTTTTCAATAAGAAATATTCTTCTTAATTAGAAAATAAAAATAAATTTACCGGGATCATTTCATATGCATTTCAAGCACATCACGTAGCAACAAAGACAAGAAAGAATGAGAGTGAACTCAAGTAGTGATCTAACCAATTCAACAAGGTAGGAATGATACACTTGGATGATGCTCAAAGATTGTCTTGTACCATAGTAGCTTATAGTGGCTTCATGCAACTTGGAAGTAAATGCAATTGCACTAACTTCAATTGAAACGAAACGATCAAAATCAAATTCTTCTACTTCCTCCATTAGCAAGATATTGAAATTTGAATTTCTACCTTTCCCCACATATATGATCAATCGATAACAGACTCAGTAACTGGAGAAACAAGTGAGCAATTCTAGTGGACTTACCGCCAGAGTGATTGGAAATTATTAGTACGCAAACTGGCAAAATTCCAAATATGCCGTAAAAATGAGCGGTCGTGTTGCACCGGAAAAAGGAAAATTTTCTTGCTACCCCGTCCATTCCTATTAGGTCAGATTTAAAGGGGTGACCAACCGAAACCAAAAGCGAAAGCAAACTTTACCTCAAGGCTAACATCATTCTAGCGGATAAAATGAGTTTAGAAGAGAAAGGGGCACTGAGGAAGGAAAGAGTTCCTACATCCGTTTGAAGTAGTGTTACATAAAGATGACGCACCTTCCCATTCAATGCGATCGTAGATAGTTTACTGAAAGAGAGGTGGTTAATACTTTTATCAAAAAACGTACTCAATTACCAAACGTTTGATAAGATAGCGATGCACTGAAACGTCAAAGGGGATATCCTTGACGCAACAGCAAAAATTATCCTCTTGTGCTGAAGAGACGCCTAAAACAAGTTGACGAATACAATTCCTCTATCTCAAGCTAATGAGTAAACCTAGCAGGCTCAGCAGACATACCACGTGCATGTTCGCTAGCGACAGGAATATACTACCAAATAACAAAATGAATCCTTCCATACAAAACTCACTCACACAGAAACTCCACGGTTTCCAGAAATACCGTAATGAAAGTACAAAAATAGTGAAACACCAGTCGAAACCGCTCACATAAGTAAGTTTTATACGTTGAATTTGTTTAATCAGTTCAGAATTCAATATTAGCTTTCAATGAAAAGCTAAGATATTCTAGCTGCAGCTTGTGGTGTACGTGCAGTGGATATTTTTTATATCTTTTTCTGCCATCCCTATGCCCTTGGTTTGTCTTGGTAGGTTATAAAATCCAGTAGTTTGAATCTCTGGCAATAAAAATGCTTCCTATTGTTGGATAAAGCTCGATAATTAACTAGATTTTCAAATAAGCACTAAATCTCTGTATTTCAAGAAAGTTTTAGCTTCAAGATTTTATATCTGGAGGGCATGCTTAGCGACAAATCGTTTTTGTTCATCATTTATTTTAAAATGACAAATTTTCTAACATCTCTTTCCTAAAGCATTGAACACTTGCTGTCAATTATTTCATTTGCAGTACAGAGGAGGAACCCAATACTTGAAATGTTAACATTTTTGGTAACAATCATTTCGGTTTTAAGCCTCATCTTTTACGCATCGTACGCGAAATATGCAAGTCGATGTTGTAGATACGCGCTGAAGCATTGTATAATTAAACAAAGTTACATTTTGCAGCAAGTATCATTTCTATGGAAAATTATAAATGTGACCAAAAGAGAGAATACAGGAAAGACTTGATTGGAGTTTGTTCTGTCGAAAACCCTTATCAACTACAAAAGTTGCAAATCAGTAAAAGAACAACATTTCTGAGATACAGAAAAACTCAGTTAGCATTTGAATACTTGCAAACTCGCACGTATTACTGTCCTTTCAAATACCTCTGATATCATTATTTTTATAAAATATTATCAATAATTAACTGCGAATACTAATGCTACAGAAAATACACCCTGCAAAGTGAGTATTGCCCTATACAACTTATAACATTACAATGCGCATTTTCCTTAGTGGGTACGTGACAGGCTTGATAGCAATTCTTTTCTCCATCTGCTCCTTTATCATGGGAACTTCAAATACTCACAAAGTAACGAAACTTTGTGATAACATTCAATGTAACAAAAACCTATTAAGGCGATAGTACTTATCTGTTTTTGGCTGAATTCGTCGAGAAACGTTCTCATTCTACAATAGAAAAACACTTTTCTCGACTAGTTACGCTATGCTTTATTCTTGCTGGGCAGTAACCTGACAAGTAGCTCGTTTAAACAGGAAATAGACAATATGTTAACTTGATTAATACCGTTAAGGCTTTCATAAGCTTTCTTTCATTGTCGGTTTTTGGCCTTGCTCGCCTATTTTTGTGCGGTTTTTAATTTCTTTTACTGTATCAATACGTGAAACCAAAATATCAAATATTGAATAACATGTGGATTGATTATAAGACGCTATAGTGCGTCCACATGTATTGCATCAGTACAGCGATACTTAATATTGTTTTTGCCACATATCCTCGTGGAAAGCTAATGAATTTCTCAAATGATTTTTATTTTGAATTTCATGAGATTACGATTGTACTACCATTCAAATTAGAGCTGGTGATCCTGTGTGTAATGATTAATTCGTTCGCAAATCTGTTTTATCGTTTCTTTAGTTAGGAACGTAGTGTTACTTGATTGGCGACTTTCAAACACGTTTAAACGCCACTAGTAAGTAGTAGAAGCTTATTTTTAATTTCTGCTTACTGGAGCTTTAACTAGCCCCTACATTTAGTCTGATTTCATACGTTACTTCAATGTGGGTAGTCATTGAAAACAGAGGTATCCTCATTTTGAGGTTCCTAGAAAACAGCATCATTCGGAAACATTGGGGTGCAATCAATGTATTTTAAGAACGATTTTGTTTTATGTTTTCTTGCGACAATGCTCTGCCTATAAAATAAGTGTATACAGACACGCTATATATTATTCTTTGAAAGGAAGTAGTGCAATTACTTATTCCTTAGCCCATTCGCTTGCAGATACTCCTCCAAAAAATTTCCCGTTTCTTTAATTGCTCACTTATTTAATCAACAACGGTAACGTTTCTACAAATTGAATATTTCCTATTTAAAAATTTGCTAACAGATCGCATACCTATTAAAAGGGGAGTGCAAGTAAAGAAATGCTCAAAGAGATGTTCTACATTGCAAACTGTACTTAGTGTGCTTCTATTTAAGTAGGTTGAACAGTGTAGGAAACTTTTGATGTAGCATTCCCAAGATTACTCCTTTATCATGCTACGTTTACAAAGCGGAGAGCATTTCTGTGCTTACTATGCATTAGGCCATACTAGCAAAGCATTTTGAGAAAAGAGAAATACATAAGGTTCGAGGTAAGATGAAATTTAAAGAAAAGCGTCCTAAAAACTTTTCGTAATGTGCCGCGCAAGCAAATAGCTCAAACATTACATCAACATCCATCAAGTAATCATTGCCGAATAAGAAGCATCCCAAATACGAAAAATGTGAAACTTATCCCTCCCTTCGTTTGGAACGAAGCAGTAATGTAAACAAGGAGGTACATTTAGAACTAGAGAATACTATAAAAAATGCCAAAATGGTACCAAATTGAAGAAACGACATGATATCACGACAAGAACAAGGGTTAGAATCTCATTTTTCCATTGCCTTCTATACATGTACTGCGCTATTTTCTTTCGTTTCATAGAGGCGCTCTTCTCCATTATTCTCAAGCGCAAAATTTGACTTTGGTGATATTTTATTCTGGTCAATAAATGTTTCAGACGAGGCTTTCTGCTTTTCTGCATCAGAATGCCGCGGTGTATTATTCTTAGTAGAGGAAGAATTAGATTTTTCATCCATTAATTCAAAAGTATCATCAGTATCAGATTGATCTGATGGATAAAATAAACGATCCTGTACACAACACAACCAAAAGAGAATAGGAACGCTACGACGTTTTGAGAAAAATACGCAACGGAATGCCTCGCCAGGCTTACAAAGGGGCATTAGGCGCTCTTCGCTTTCTCTCGCAAAGGGTTGTGCACACAGATAAAAAATTTAAAACTGAAGAGAAGAATAAATCATAAAATATTGAAGACTTTTTAAACTTACGAAATGCTCTTCATGACGCTGATTTTTGGCAACGACAAGCAGTGCTTCAATTTCCTGCAGGCCGTTCTCAAAAGCTTCGAGCAACGCGATGTCTTCTGGAATATCCAAAAATATAAAAGCAAAAGCATTGAAGCACCATTGGAATGTAGCATAGAATACTTCCCAATTCTTTTAATAGCAATTTCACTCCAACAATGCCAAAATATCAACACTTGATATAATAAAGTATTCAAGAAAAATTTATGCAATTAGATCACTATGAACGATATTTTCCCTAAATTTCTTTCCTATTGAAATATGACGGGGACCTACGCACCTGTGGTTCTACCTAAGGGAGAAGACAAGCTAGTAGGGAAATTTGAAAACAGTTTTGCCGCAACCAATAATTGCCTGAATAAACGGAAGAAAAGGCATAGACGATAATAAACAACAGAAATAAGGAAGGCTCAATGAGCAACGCGGTGCTCATCAAAACAAAAGAAAATCCGGTATTGAGCTTCTATTCAAAATTTACAGAACTTACTCATGTTGAAGATCAGAAACAGACCGCAATAATTTTAATTCTGCGGCCATCTTTCGCGCAAGCCGAATGAGGGATTCTTTGTTAGCTCTGACACTTTCCACTTGACTGTTGAGTAAAATTAAACATGAGAACATGACAGAATAGCAGAGAGTGCTTACTATGAGCAGAAACAGGGAAGTTACACAAATGGCTAAATAGCAAATCTACACATAGGTACAATATACCTTTCCAAAGTGTGAAATAATGCAGATTCGTTCGATATCTCAGAAGATGGAATACGAGAATTTCCAGTCGTTTCTGACATTGGCTGGAAATCAGTGGCTAAAACAGATGCTTGTTTGTCGGCAACACTTTTCGAGCGTGAACTATCAAAACTAGATGTTGTCTCTTGTTCTTGCCTCTGCCGCTCTTCCTGCAGCTTCACGATGGTCGTTTTAAGATCTTCCTCCTCAAGTTTCAATTCTTGTACGCGTTTCTCAGCCATTTCAAGTTCGGCTGGAAAGAAAAATGTAAATAATTTTCCATAAGTTGACAAATGACATTTGAATTTAAAAATAAATATAAACTCTCCAGTAAGAATGCATTCTTCCCTCAACTCCAAAACTAGGCTATAATGCCTCTCCTACAACAGTATGCCAGATTCGAATTTGTTTTTTTCCAAAACCTTGTTAAACAGTGTATAGCACGGAGACGTTCACATATTTTTGTGCCAACTCATTTCCACTCAAAGCCATAAAATACTTTGCCAGTTGGCACTATATATTTTCTTCTTCAGGAAAGAGTCCTCTCATGATTCTACAAACCTGCTGCAAATTCCTTGGAAGCATCTTCTTCCTGTTCCTCCAAGGTTTCAATGGAGGTTACATCTTGGAATTTCATCGGCTCATGGGTCATAGTAATGCATCTCGACCAGAGAAGTAAAATAGGAGGAATATCTCTATGCGATGAAAACTCAAGCCATTGCGTCATCTACACGCATTAACATAGGAGATATCACTAAAGAGCAAACAAAATGCTTCAGCTTGAAAAAAATAACCTTTATGTGAAACAATTCAACGAGTACATGTTTCTTGTACAACAAAAAGTAACGGTTAAGCTAAATGAGGCACTCAGAGGCAATAATTTGCTAGAACAGTCCAAAAAAAAAGTTTTTGGTAATGCTTTATCTTACCTACAGAGAGGGAGTAGCAAGAAAGAGAAGGCATTAAAGAAAATTGAATTACAGACGGATTAAAAGATGAAATAATTTAGAAAGGATGTCCACGCGAAAAGAAGACGTACCTGCGCTCGCATGCTCTCATCAGATATGTCATAAAAACGCATTCCACGATCTTTACAGGCTTCTATTAACTCTTCATGACTTAAATTCTCTACTCCTTCCCAAAGAATATCTCTATCTTCGCGTTGAATATGAACGAGATGATGCCTACACGCACATAGAACAGGATGCAATTTATTGCATGCTAGTAGAGTGCAAACCATTCGTCGGATAGGGTTGCAACAAGCAAAATCACGCCTCCATAAAGCCTATCCAAATACATCTAAACTAAGACCATCTCAAACTATCACATACTATGTTTTGTGGGTTCATATAGGAATGAATAACGTATAAAAAGCAAGGCAAAGAAGCCATTCTAGAAATCCTTCACAAATCCTAGGATCAAAACATTCTGTAGAATAGTCTACATCCGTATGCAGAGATAACGAGAACAGACAAGGCACACTGGGAGCTAGAGTTTATCAAATTTAGTAAGGAAAGTGAGTGGCTATAGCCTAAAACCAGACATGCATTTCATACAAAAAGTAAATTCTGCTACAGACTGGAGAGAAGCAAGGAAATGCGCATTCTTTATGGGCAATTCAAGCATAGAATGCAAAATGAGTTTTATATTCCAATGTGAAACTCCACAAATTGAAAAATATGCAGAAAGAGCTCTTGAACGACTTAAGAAGTAGAGAGAAAAATACGTAAAAATCAAAGGAACAGCACATGTCTAACAAGATTTATACATCCATATGAAGCCTTAAACAGTCCATTCTCAGTTTCCTTCCTTGTGCTTAAAACACAAGAGTACTTCAATCCTACCTCAATTGCAAAACAACATGAGTATGAATACCATAGGGTTCAAGTCCTAACAAACGACACATCACCTGCAATTTAAAAAATGAAAGATGAAATGCATGGCTAGCCCTTGGCTTATGCAGAAATTAAAATGCATCTCACAATCAACAGGTTTTACAAAAGATGCTTTATACGTGGATCTGGGTAGATTCAAAGAATACGTATTCGCCTTGATTACCTGCAGTGTTCTTAGACTCATTTTCTCCATCACAAATTCACTCTTAAATAACTTGGCAAATCGAAGCGTATCTTTTAAGCTGAAAAAACAAAATAGAATGCAATCGATTTCTTATGAATGGATGTAAAATATTTAAAGAATCTCATCCTTGTCAGCAGACAGTCTAACCTCAGGAAGGGATCGGTATCGGTATCTTCTTTCTGTAAATTTTTCCGTTGGAAATCTTCTAGCAATTCTGCTCGATCTCTAATACTCTTCTCAGGATTTACTTCTGCAGAAAAGAAACCATGTACCAAAAGCCATTTTTATTCCACACTTTACCTATATCTCACAAATTCATCCTATACGGGGGATACAACTAACTATACTCTCTCTACGACATATAGGGAGCAATGACATCCTTCCTCTCAGTGGTCGTCTACTCTCCCATTAACTTCAATGAATTCCCAAAACGGCATCAAATATACTACAATTCGCCCTATAAGACGTTTACACGCTGTCGAAAACAAACATTTTAAAGATATCCCATCAAGAATGTAAATGGCTCTTTCAGCATACGTGGAACGATGTATACAGAATGAAAATAGGAGGCCATCAAAGAAAACTGTGTTCAACTTGACTAAGAGTCTTCTGTATGCCAGCTTGCGCACAAAATATTCACTCTCATACGTATAACAGTTTAAGCTTAGAGAGAGAGAAATGAGAGAGAGAAAGATTAGAGAGAGAGAAATGAGAGAGAAAGTTTATTCAAATTTATTCAATCCGCTCACTATAATAGGGAAATATTTCAAGATACAAAATGCATGAAGGACTTTTTTAGTGGTATCCACAGGTCACCTAGAATTTGCCGAGTCCGCTCATGGATCAGTTCTTGAAAGAACCCAGCCAATTCCTTCTTAGCCTTCAACTTTCTCTGAAGATTGCCGCTATCGTATTGCTTCTCAATGAAAGTGCTAGGTAGCATGTTTGGAAATAACCGAATGACAAAGGGTGCAGCAAATTCCGCAAAGGGAACAATGAAAAACAATGAGAAGGGAATTAATTTCAGAGTATCTGATGTTGTCCGTACTAGTAATTTGTGTTCCCTTAACCGAAGAGGATGACCAAGAATTTTTTTCCTTACTAACTGATAGGACACTCGAAAATTGGCATAAAATAATTTGCAACCAGTCCGAGCCCACAGCACAGTATGTGTTAAGTATTCCCTGCTGCTACGCCACCATTTAAGTACAATCCGGGGATTCTTACAAATTTGAAAGAAAATTTTTGTTAGACCTTTAAGCAAGTAAACGGTTGCCCGATAGGGAAATAAAAGTATTGATGCATTAACTTTGTATACTTTTTTAAGAAAAGATGACTTGGACGATGCTTCCTGATTGGGTACTTGCATAGAAAATGCTCGGATTCCTGCAACCCAGTGAGTGCTACCTTTCCCTCTAAATGCATCTGAAGGAATCATACGCAAGGAATAAGCGGGAGATTTACTGCAATAGACAGCGGCGATGGTATTTTCAAACGAAAAATGGCGCACCGAGGAAGCGCTTTTTTCCAAGCAATTGATTTTTTCAACGTGATTATCAGAGAGGAATGGCCATTCACGCTGTGCCATAAGCGGATAGGTGTCATATGATTCGCATGGCGGGGTTAAACAAACATTATGCCGATTTTTCATAGAAATTGAAGGACGGGTAGACTGAACAAAGTATCCATGTAAACCCTGAGAAAACACAACGCTCTTACTGACGGGTGATATAATTGAAGTAACTAAGTTCAGCCGGGGAATTTCCCCTAGTATCAACGGTGATGGTGGAGGAGCTGGCTTTGGACAATAAGAGCGATTATCTGTTAAAAGGAAGAGCATCCTATGAGGAATACTCGTAACAACCCGAGCAAGAGTAGAAGTGCCACCACATGCATTTCTTCTTAATATAAGCGCGACACCGGATGTATGATTTGCCATTAGTCCACGCTGAAAAGCCTCAGTTGCTCAGTAAAGCGGTCCTTTCACCTCTTGAAATGTTTCTTTGGTGGTACGACGAGCAACCGTCAGAATATCACGCTCCGGCTCATCTCCAAGAAACGAGCAAGAGACGATCTATTTGCTTGTATACGGAAAATAAGTTTGAAGCGATTCAGTTTTCACTTCCTGAATAGTAGTATTGGCGAGTGTCTAAATAAAAACAATTGCCTTTTTTCAAATTAATAAGAGGATGCCCCGGTCTCGACGGCTAATGAACAGTATTACGGAGAGCATAAAAGGAACTTGACTCACTGAAAACGAATGAAAAGAAGCGCTGGGAAGTAGAAGAAAAGGGAATTATTATTACGCCGTAGGCAGTATTGGAATACAGCCATTAAGATAGTTTACTAAAATAACCTCCGCGCTTTGAACTTCGCAGGCTTGAGCCAACTTCATTTCCTTGCAACATTTTGAAAGGACCTTGCGGAAGTAGATTAACTAAATCGTTATCAGATGGCTGAATTGTTTTGAGAGTGGTGCCGAAGTGTTACTATTTGCAATGGTAAGTTGCATGGATTTATTACATTATAATTTAATAGGTACTGTGATCTCCGCAATGTCCGCAATGTGCTAACGGTGTACATTGCCGGAATCCACCATCTCAGAATAGCCACAAAAATTACTAATTCTTGAATTTAAAGATTGAGATAGCTGTGGAGCAAAAAGATATTTTTACCCTCGCTAGCAAATAAATTTCCCAAGATGGCATGAATTAAGTGATACAGAAAGCTCCCTTAGTTAAACAGAAAGCGAAAAGGCATAGGTAAAAAGGAAAGTAAGAGTGCGGTCGAAATTATATTATCGCAAGCTGTCAGTTGGAGAAACAAAAATGCTATTACAAAATTGGGGTTTTTGATAATCGAGCCATATAATATTCTTCCAAACGTTTTTCTACAAGTCTGTGTTAATATGCTTTGTTTTAGGGTTAGCTTTTTTGTTTTCTTAGCTCTATAACTTCAGATTTGTCCTCTTAAATACAAGCACGGGATGATGAGGGCAACTCGCTTTTTTTTGTCCTTACCAAAAAGAGGGAGAAACGGCGACATTGGATTATCAAATAGGGGGACGGTAACAATTTTAAAATTACAATGATTTTTTTATTGGATAACATAACTGCTACTTTAAAATAATTTTAAGAAACAATCTTGCAGTTGTATCTGTGATATAATCCAAAAAAGGCTTGTTCAAGTTACATTCATCCCAATGTATATCTCGATAACTTTGTTTTCGGTTACGGTGACCGTTTAACTGCGAATACTAATGCTACAGAAAATACACCCTGCAAAGTGAGTATTGCCCTATACAACTTCTAACATTACAATGCGCATTTTCCTTAGTGGGTACGTGACAGGCTTGATAGCAATTCTTTTCTCCATCTGCTCCTTTATCATGGGAACTTCAAATACTCACAAAGTAACGAAACTTTGTGATAACATTCAATGTAACAAAAACCTATTAAGGCGATAGTACTTATCTGTTTTTGGCTGAATTCGTCGAGAAACGTTCTCATTCTACAATAGAAAAACACTTTTCTCGACTAGTTACGCTATGCTTTATTCTTGCTGGGCAGTAACCTGACAAGTAGCTCGTTTAAACAGGAAATAGACAATATGTTAACTTGATTAATACCGTTAAGGCTTTCATAAGCTTCTTTTCCCTCGTAGCCTTTTATCTGCAAAGTAGCGTTCTACTTTAAGAAGTAAAAATAAAATATGGTCCAATTCTTGTTATCATGTTTGGGGTTTCGCTTGTTCTAGACCTCCCCTCCGCATACTTCATATTTAGCATAAAAATTCCATTTTTCTTGTTGCTTTACACAGTTATATACCAACGAACAAATGGCCTTTTTGATCATATTCAACAGCTAAATTCTCATGGGAGCTTCTTCTTTCGTGATAGTCCAACTATTTTTCGAGTGCAAGGTCTCAAAGGAACTGTAGAGAGGTTCTACCGGAAGTTGGGGCAAATAAAATATTCACTGCTAAACTATTTAGTGTATGCGATCTATGCATGGTAGTGAATATGGTATTATATCCTCTTAAAAATTTTATCTTTATACTATTTGTAAATTTGTTCTATACACTTACGTGTTGTTTCCTTTGTGTACTTTGTGCAAAATAGTTGTATTTTGGGAATCTAATGTATTGACAGAGTAAATTAACTTAGAGTAAATTTACTACCCCATATAAACGGTTATATTCCCATTTAATATATACAAAGTGGGTTCAACTAGGTTTCGCATTTGTTCGCATGCATATACGACCGGCGTCTGGTTTACCACAAATATTACCCCACCGTTTTCCACAAATTTATGGAAATAGAAATAGAATCAAAATTACGGGGAGGTACACATTTTTGTTCTCTTTCATGATTTCCTTTTTCCCTTATGTGATTAGTGCAATGAACACTTTTGGTTTGTGATGATATTTATTGAAGTAAATAGAAATTTCTTTCGCACATGTACAAAATATAACTTTCTCAATAAATATTCCACGCTTAAGTAAAGTTAATTTAGACTTTTTAATAATATATTTCTGACAGATTTAGAAATCATGTTATCTAAAATTTTGTTTTTGTATGATTTTTTTTTTTTCCATCGATGACGTTTCTAAAACTATGTCTGTGAAAGTGGAGATATTTTAGATTACCTAAGTTACATAGAATTAGCGAATTATATAAATAAGCTTCTATGTTTATATGAGAGTTGATATTTATGTGCTGCAATAACTAATCGATTGAAAATAACTTACGCCAAACAACACAAACCAGCAACGAAGAAGTTTAAGAACAAGTAAACTATAATTGTCTGACAATATATGAACGGGAGGAATATTGAAAGATGAAATGTGCGAAGATAAGTTATAGCAAAATTGTTGAATTAAAATATATCTTCCTCCCTAATTTTGTACAAACATTTGCCACTAGAAAAGACTTAAATAATAAAACTACTCCGACTCACTCACCGTCTAGTTCCGATTCTGCATTTACTTTTATGGGTATGTTCGTTGTCGCTCGTCAGATGTCAGTTTTAGTTGTGCGCATTCAAAATACACACCTAGTCGACTCGTACTCTATTTCCCAACACTAATTGGGTCATTCAGTCAATTCCTACTTCTACTACTCCAATCTTCGCAACTACTTCCCGTGTGAGTAATATTTAATTTCTAATGCCTAGCATAAATATTATATCACTACTTACGCGCTGTACAATAACCTATTCTTTATATTAATTATATCGTTCACACTACAATTACCTATCCTAATATGAATTATCATTCTTCTATCTATACTACTTACTCATCTGCACTATCAACACATACTACAATTTTACTCGCTACAATGTCTCTACATACAAGGTAATCATATTTTATTTTAGATGTTTTTTATCAATTTGTTGACTAAAAATCTGGATTAACTCGCTGAATGAGTTGATCTTATTTAGACGTCATCAACCAGATACACAATTTGATAGGTATTATAATTCAATTAAGAATTGCCGCTATACTGTACATTTAGATGAATATTCTGCGTTTGTTGATTCTATTTAATCGTTTACTGCTAAGATGTAACAATTGTATTACGGTCTAGTAAATCGTCTATTCTTGGGAGAGGGTATTGGTTTTTGATTGTCTGTTTATTCAGGGCTCTAAAGTCTGTACATAACCTTAATTTCCCGTTTTCCTTTTTTGGTACAAACAATACCGAGGCACCATATGGCGATTTACTGGGTTGGATAAATCCTTTTTTGATTAATTCCGCGAGTTGCTTTTTTAACTCATCCAGCAGATTTGGCATCATAGAAAAACCCCTCATTACATAAGATAATTTGTTAATGATACAGCATCGCCACGTATCTGCTATGAATATAAACACAATTCAATCAATGCTGGATGCCACAGCCGCTTTTTATTTACCATATTCTGTTCTAATAAAAGGGAAGTGTAGCATGCAATAAATTACAGAAACGGAAAATAGAAAGCATTTCATCCTAGAACTACACGTTATATAAGAGAATAGTAAGTGATGCACTAAAAAGCTATGGGGATTAAATTGTGCTACTCTACGACAGGTCTTCATCGTTCTTATGTTACTGCTCAGATATTACAATCCACCACGTCATGATATTCACCTGAATCGCGTCAAATTATTCGTGAACATAAAGCATTCTGTGAATCGCTTCTGCTAGAATTAGCCACGTTTTGCCAGTCGTTAATAACCTACTTCCGCTGATTATATTCGTATATTATTTTATGCGGTAAGACATTTAATAGATTACTTCTACACAGTTAGCAAGAAGGGCGCATTCAATTTCTAAACAAAAAATTAATTTATTCTACGCCACCAATTACTGTGCGAAATTTAGTAAAATGGAATACATCTTCATTCATCTACTTTGCAAGGAGCGGAAAAATACATAGGCTAGTCTTGTAGTGCTTTTAATCCCTTCAATTAGGTGGTAAGTACATTTTGAACGAGGGAGAAACAAGGAAGATAAGGTAAGATATTTTCAATAGCTGCGATGCTGCGCAGTTGGATGCTCTTATTTCAATTCGCATGCATATAACAATATCTTTTGAGGACAGGGAAACTACATATTGCTGATTTATTTCATATTAAAACAATAGCTAAGCTTTAGAAAGGTAATTACGGTGCAAATAAAAGTGAGCATAATAAAATATAATAGGTACTCCGAGTAGCTGAAATATCATGATCACATTACTGTTGGCTCTATAAGAGATCTGAAAAAGAGAAAGCTGTTGGTTTACAAATTCAGCAACTCTGAGAACCCAAAATAATATCTCGCCTAATCTTATGCTGAGACAATTGTTTAAATAGCTATTTCTCCAAATTCATTCTCGCATAGCGGCGAAACATGACAAAATTCCTACAATTTCATATGCAATAAAAATCATGTTCAAACATCTACCTGAATTTGGCATGCAAGCAGGATAATAGACGCTTAGGATTCATCAAAGTTAATGCTGTTTAATGTGCTTCACAAACTATAACAACAAAGTATATTTAACAATATGCATCGTGAAAGAAATTCATTAACGAAGCGCTGGCAGGGAGGGATATTACGTTACGTGGGTTTGCAAGCGAAATTTGTTGCATACAACAAGCGGCATGCTTTACGTACTTACGTAATTGACTTCCTTGATTTCTTTGTGAATATGAAATGAAGAAACTCCAAATAAATGTGCTCTATGACAGAGTATAACTACAATTTGACATCAACCGGCAATGATTGTTTCGCAAGTCACTAATTCATTCTAGTACCCGATCCTGACGCTGCAGTTAGGCAAATTGTCGTTGCGGTAAGTTTGTTTTAAAGAATACAGCCTTTTACCAAAACTAGTCTACCTTCGGTGTTGGTTATCCTGTACTGGATTTTTCGGCTGGTGTAGACCGTCATCGCCGAAACCACAAACACCCACCCCATGTTACTAAATACCGAACCGGTTACTAAATGCCGAACCGGTTACTAAATGCCGAACCGGTAAGCGAACCGGTTACTAAATGCCGCACCGGTTACTAAATGCCGCACCGGTTACTAAATGCCGCACCGGTTACTAAATGTCGAACCGGTTACTAAATGCCGAACCGGTAAGCGAACCGGTTACTAAATGCCGCACCGGTTACTATTTAGGCCTAACGAGCGCGTGGGGGATAGTCATTTTGACAAGCATATCGCAGTCGCTCTCGGTGGAACTTATTCTCTACTCTGAATTGTGGCCACCCCGCAAACATCTTTTCAAATGCGTCGCTACGACCGACTCTTACTGGTTGGAGCATGTCTTGCCTTGTTACCTAGCATTAACTTTCTACAAAGATCAGCAAATTAGTAGACGCTGAAGAAACGATGATGCACCCAGGTCAAAAGAGGTGAAATTTCCAGTCACTTCAATTTGTTCTTTCTGTTTCTTTACCTGTACGATATACCACTTTTCTGAAGGAAGTGATTTTTCACGGAACTTAACGTTGCATTCAGTGTCAATAACCTGAAGCAAATGTACTCTTACACTGTGGTTGGAGTATTACTCTTATTGTTCTTGATTAATAACCTCTTGAAGGAAGAGGATCAATCAATATGATGAAACATTCCCGCATTTATTTTTATACACATTGGACAATTCGCCTTCTATAGAATTATCTGTTTTAAACAAAGAAGATATTCGAAATTCATCGCATGCAGTTAATTGCAATCGTACCTGTTTGCTGTCATGATATCTACGTGCTATGCGCGCTCTTTGGGATGAGTATGTAACTTAGAATTGGTTCAATTGCTGTTTTCTCTTAACTAGAAAACTGAAAACTTTCGTAAGCCGGTGTTGAGATTTGGCATTTCATTAAATTGTTTTTTTACACTTTTCCAAATTAAGCTGGTAATTTTTTATAAAAAGATCTGTGAAGTTGCTCTGGCGAAACTGCTTTTGCTACTGCTTATTTTCCAAGGTTTGAAAGATGAAATACGCTTATAATGATTCTTTTCTTTGGGAATTTTATGTATCGGTTCAACTTTTGCCTTGCTTTATGATTTTTCAATTTGGTAGCTGTAATTAGGCATTCTTTTTGCTCTAAGCTACCCGTTTTTATTTTAGTCGATAAATAAAATTTGGACCGCGATAATTATTTAATGTGTTACCAGCATGCTTTATTCTTAATATTTTGTTGTATAGCAAGCTTTGCTCGTGCTTATTTTTTACTTGGTGCTAAAAACCTGCGGTAACAGTCGTGGACTATTTATAGATTGACCACCATCAATGCCACTTTTCGATTGACGTTAGGTTGACTTCCTTGTAATAATTTGTTACAACTCTCTCCGATATCTGATCTGATAGTTGTCTTGTAATTTTACATATTCATTAAGGGATTTCTGTTTGCGTAGTTGTTAATCTATGCGGTGGAGTTTTTTCGCATTTTTAAGTGCGTTTTTCTCGTTTTATATGGTGTTAGCAATAGCATTGGCTTTGTAAAAATTCCTAGTATTTTTCGCATCAATAGCTGAATCTTTCTGTTCTTAAATGGAACAATTATATCGCACCAAGGCATTCCCAGAAATGCAGAATGAAATTTCCAATATTCAATTTAATCAGGATCGTCGCCCCCTTTCATACATATACAGTTGTATTGACGCATTATCGAATGTACAAACAAATGAACACTACCCGCCAAATATTTGCTGTCTGCCTACCGATGAAAATGCATCCCCTAACGAAAATAGGAATGTGAAGGTCTTTTTTGGAAACCTTGCTCCTGTGACTACGGAGGTAAACGTTTTATTTTTGTAAAATGAATCTCGTCGAGGTGCATAGTGCGTGCATTAAATGCTTTCATTCTTTTTTCTTTCCTAAAGGATATAATTTTTTTCCGTAGGATCTTCAAGTATGAAAACCGTGTACTCGCTGAAAGCTAGTTATAAAAGTTGTGTCGTGAAAATTTTATAGGGCTCTCTGCTTATGTATACTGGATAGTTTCTCCCCTTCAGCCAAAAATACTTTTTATTTATTCTCCACTTCTACTTCTTTCAAAAGTAAGCATTTTTGTTGGTTTCTTTGCATTGAATTCCAATTTTTTTGTGTCTATTCATTTAGAAAAATTTATACAACTTGTTCGAACCATTTGGAAACTGTTCTGGTTTGATTATTTTAAAGGACAGAAAACAGCGGCCTAGAGGTGCTGGATTTGTTACCTTTTCAAGTGAAAAAGAAGCGCAAGCGGCGATTTCAGCTCTTGATAAGAAGATAATTCTTTCGGTAAGCCGATGGGCCTACTTATCACTGTCGAGTGCTTCAATTTTTTTTTGAGGAAACATGTCATCAAAAAATGTGCAAAAAAACGTTTAGAAGGCGAAGTTTATCATCTTTAAATGCATGACTTTTATATAGGTGTATCACACGCTAGTTATTTTTTCATCCGCTTCACTCCTGCGACTAGACTGTCAAAAATTTGCATAGTTAAATAAGATTTTGTTTTTTGTTTCTTTTACAATTTATAAGGGTGCGCATAAGCCCCTTGAGGTACGATTTCCTGAAAATGATGTGGAAAAACGGGATAGAATACGTTCTTTGAAATGTACGAAAGATAAGACGGCGACTATGCGCTCGAGCAATGATAATGGAAGTTCTGCTTCCTTGGATTCTGAACCCGATTATGCTTCCTTGATGAACGCGTGCTCGGCATGTGGGACAGAGAATGTCCAGGGGGGATTTTGCTTAGATTGTGCACGTCATGTTTACTCATAACGGGCAACTTCAAGAATATCGGCAGGGTATTTAAAGTGTGATGCCATCCTCAACTAGTTTCGACTTCATTTCTGTTTTTTCTCTTGTACTATAGTAACGTTCGCTAATAGAGCGACGCAAAAAAAGAAAAAGAAGTCAAAATAGTGTGTTAGTAAGAATGTTTTTAATTAGAATGATTCTTCTGATTTATTAGCAGTAAAATGGGTTACAAAGGCATTTGCATACACACGTGTGACACATTTGTTGTGCAGAATGGCTGCTATATCATACATCCTGTTTTATGGGAAGAGGGAGGAGAAAGAGTTTTTTTAATGAAAGAGAAATAATAAGAAGGAATTCTATAGGTATATTTATTTATTTCTAACGTTTGAAAAAAAAAAATATACTTTTTGTGAAATTTTTTTTATAAAGGATTTTATATAATAAAATAGCGATAATTTAGTATGACTTCTTTTTGCTTTCTCCCACGATTAAAAAAGATGCAAATAAATACGATATGTTTACCCTTTTGGTGGGATTTTTTTTTTGGACAAAGATTAGATTTTTTGTTTTTTTGTAGGTTTTTCTATTTCTTCTCTGAATATTTTTGACAGTTGTGTGCGTACGTACGCATTTTCCAACCTTTATTTTATAACTTTACATTTTATCTCTGGGTTTTTTGACGATGCGTGAGGTTTTATTGTATTGGAAAGTTTCTATCATTTTGAAATTTTTAAAATGAAATGCAGTCTTTTTAGGGAGATGTTCTCCAAATTTTCGTTTTTTTTAGTTTTGCACCTACTCTTGATTTCCAAAGGGACAATTGCCAATAAGTTATTCTATTCTGCTTATCTCTATGTATGCTAGCGATATTTCTTTGTTATCCTAATCTTAAATTTATACTTTTGTTAAGCTATATTTCTTATTATTGAGCAAAAACCCTAGCAATTCCTGAGCATTTTATCAGCTTGTTGCAATACAGGGCTCTTCCCGCAGCTGATTGTCAGGGAATTCGAATGTGCTGCCTTTGATTATTTAGGGTGTGCTGAATTTATTGTAATGTGGCACGATGATTATAAGTTATTGCTATGGCATTTCAATGAAGCGAATTGCTTTCATTAAAATATGCTACTCAAATTTTTGATATTTCTATGTGACAATCGATAGCTCTTTATGAATAGATTTAATATTGCTATTAGTTGTCTTTGCAATTGTTCAGGTATATTCTATGTTATCTTTCAGAGTTTGAAGATTGTTTTTTGTTGATGATTTATGAGCTTACTTTTACAAAGTTTTGTAGTTGTTTCGTTTTTTCTGGTTCGTATAACTTTTTGGGTCATTTACTTTTTACATATGCGATAACAATTGCTCCTTTAGAGGCTTCTTACGCTCATTCTTTTCATTTGAGAGTATTCAAGCTTGTGATGGTAGAACACATCGAGATAGTTAGATGTATGCCTTTATTTTTCTTTAAAAACTATAATTTGTCTCCACCTATACCTATAAGTTATGAAGCACCCACAGTGGCTTGACGTAGAACTGCTTTTTCTGATTTTCTCGAGTTTTTTATGTACTAGCATTCGTCGAGGCAGGTTTTTTTACGATTTGAAAATCACCTTCAAATTTTCCTAATTATTATGTATATTTGCTTATCCTATCCTTACCAGATAGAATTTTATAGCAAGCAGATTTTTTGGGACTATTCGGTAGCCATTTCATTGCAAATCGTTGAGATCCTCTTTTTTAATCGTTTTGCATTTTTAGTTTTTAAAAGTATAGTCCTCGTGTTATTTTTTGGTTGCAACGTAACTCTTTAGTATGTTTGTGTCCATACAAAGCGTATTGTAGATGTTTGCTTCTCTTCCTTTTAGAGTTAACCTGATTTGATACTGTCTCCTATAAAAGAAGCATTTGTCTGCGTCAACTTCGTCCGATTCAAACTGCTACATATCATCTTTACAATGTTTCTACTTGGTCAAACATACAATTTCTGTTAGAAGCACGTTAGGATTGACATGCTTGTCATAGAATAGAAAAATCAGTGGTTTTACTATAAATTACTATACCTATAGGAGAAGCAGTTGAGATTGCCGTGTAACGGCCCAGGAAACGTATTGTTGTATTTGTATATCTACAACTGTTTTGCCTGTCTTTGTGAGAATGTGATGCGTTGATTAAAAGCTGACATTTCCCTGCGAAAGCTTACTGCGTCCTACAACCAAATATGTTTCCCTCGGTTTAATGTGATTCCTGTGGGTTTGTATTTATAGCTAGTTGCAGTGGTCTGGCAAAGCAAACGAGGGAAATGGAAAAATAGTAGCAGGAAAAGGAAATTAGAGAAATTCAATGTATTATATATTTAAAAGATATAAAAAATTTAAATGCCATCAAAAATAATTAGCACCGTATTGCCATGGATATTTATTGTAATAAGGAGGTATGCAACTAGTAAGAAAGACGGTAAAACCTCGTGCTAAATGTTACCATACATTACTGTGTCGTGGCGATAATAAGATATGTTACATGTGTAGATAGGTGCACAGTAAAATTGACGAAGAAAAAAAGCAAGCGGAGCAACAGAATATTCTTTATTTTCGAATGAATTGTATTTTTCTAAAGTAAAGGAAGCGTTTGTTGCTGTTTTTTAAACGTTAATTGCAACATCATTTTCACTTATATGAGAACATTTTTTCGAACGTCTTACTTCTCAAGGCTTAATAATCCCAAATTATATCCTTGTATAAGCAAAGGAACAATTTTATTGTCACATTTCCTTTAATAAAGGCTTGCTCCAATCATGAATCCCCAAAGTATTTATAGGCAGCAGAAAAAACACAATTCTGATTAGTAGTGAACTTATCTATGGCAAAAAACTTTCACGCAAGTATTCGGAAAATTGGATTATTGGGTGGAATGTCTGCTATAGGGTATAACATTTTTGTGATTGCAAGACAAAGACCTCATAACAGCGCTTACAAAGTACTCTAGATTAATTCGATGGGAGCACATGGCAAGGTCGCATCAAGGAAAAGTGAAATATTACGATAGGTTGTTTCTAGATCATAAAATATAGTTATAAAGTACTTATCGCTTCTGTCTTGTTGCGTTCCTGAAATTGGTGATTACTATTTTACGATTTGGTAGTTACTACTTTACAAGAATTACTTTTTATTTATTTCTCAATTTAGTATTTCACATAAAAATTTTGTTAACTTTTATACATTTGAATAGAAATTATTATGGCCCTTTTTGTTTGTTAGTAGAAAATTATTCGAAATAACTATAACAATACTCCAAATTTTTTAGTTAAAATTTTTGTTTATCCTTGCGTTGTTTGTTTTAAATTATCACGTTGGTTACATTTATACACATACCATCATCTGATTCATTCTGATCATGATTATAATTTTGTATTGTCATGAAATTAATTAATAAATAATTATAATACGTCTTTGTAGCAACTTACAAAAAATTACGCATGTCTTGAACTTTTCCAAACTAATTAGTAGATGTAGCAAAATTTCGACGTCGAGAGAATAAAAATTTTGCATGTTTTCTTCTACAATTTGTTGTTAAATTTTTATTAGCAGAAAACCGGAACAACATCGAAATAAACTTTTATGAAATAAGATCATATCAAAATATACCAAGCAGCAACAAACAACATGAGTAGCATCGAGGAACTACCAAAACTGAGCGGGAATCATAAGTTAATTGAAAATATACCACTTGCAATGGATGAGAAATATTTTCTTTTACCTTCGAGTTCACCACCTTCTGATGAACTTAACTTAACGGAAGCAGAAATCAAAAGCGATTACTCGGTCATAATTCCAGCATTCCAGCCAAAAATAATAACAAAAAAATCAAGTTTGATCCTATTCAAGCCTCGGGAATGGAAGAAATGGCGTAAACAAAAAGTACAAAAACCCAAATTGCAGATAGAAAAAAGGCACATCAAAAATTACAACACATCGTCTCGATCGTATACTCCGTCGACATCTATATCACCTGAAACTACATCTATTCCAACTATCTCTGAAGGGAATAACCCATCAGAAAGCATTTCTCTCCTAAATGAAATTGATATGATTAGTCAAATAGAGAACAACACTTCACACAAAAAAGAGTTTATTCTACTGGCTCATTCTACTAAACCAGCCGACAACAATCTTGAGAAGGAAGAAAAGGAGAAACAACAAATAGAACTGATTGTACCGCAGCCTGCGATATCACCTTTTACAATCTACCATAAAAAATGTCCAAATGCTATAAATATAAAGAATGCCAATAATACAAATCTAATTATGCCATTACCCACTACTACAAATGAAGCTACAACAAGAAGTGCCACTATATTGCAGACAGCTGAAATAACGCAGAGTAAATTGCCCGACTCGGACATAAACATGATAGAGGTATGAAGAACACTTATGTGGCAAATGTATTTATCGTAACAGGTGCAAATTACAACATAAAATTATATACTTCAAAACGAAGTAAAATGATCATTTCAAGTTTGTGTTATGTGATATAAAAAATCCAGCATTAATACTTAATTTTTCATTGCTCAACAGCATCAATTCTTTTTAATTTACTTATTTCAGGTTGCTTCCGGTAATTTGAATGTGGGTCCAATTCCTCAGCTACCTGAAGTAACAGTAAATGCTTCGTTTACTCTTTGTGAAAATCCAA
>JADAQX010000601.1:0-32046 GCA_015476325.1 Cardiosporidium cionae
TCAAGTTCAACTTACTAACTAGGTTAGATTGATAATACATTTGAGAAACAGATTTCTCTTTTCAACAATATTGGTTACTTGCAATTGACATTGATACTATTGCAAGTATATTATTAAAGTAAGATTGTTAGAGGATCACGATTCATTTCTCCACATCCGCCAACATTCTGATTGATCAATTCAATCTGGCTGCAGTTGTAAGTATTAAGAATTCTCTGTCGGAGTAAATAATACACAACTAAATATTAAAGTAAATATTGATAGATCCCCCGATGATATATTAATATTACATTAACTTCTTTATACTAAATATCACAGGTGGCCAATTAATATAAACGATTACCTTGATCAGAATTAATAATTACCTGCGATTTATTAATACTTCGGTAAAGATATTAGTTTAACTGCCTCGACTGATATTTAATATAAGGTTATTAATGCAACATCAACAATCCTCAAATGATTTATCAAACATTACATTAATACCGTTGTAATATTAAATAACCTTTCAGATGGTTCTTAATATTAATCCATTGGTGTAAATATTAATATTCCACTTTCCTCATTTAGGTTGAGTAATCCTCGATGATTATTTGTGCTCTCGTTTCATTAGACTAGGTAATCTTAGATAATTATCTACTTTTCCATACACTCAATTATATTAAATAATCTCAGATAATTATTTAACATACTTTAGATTATATTAGATAATCTCAGATGATTATTCAACATACAATATATTATATTAAAATAATATCCAATTAATATTGATATTACTGATCAATCAGATGATCAATTAATATCGTTATATATCATAATAATAGCGTTATCACAGACGATAAGCTAGTATTACTTTGAATAATACTTATAATAATAATAATGACATTATTTATAAATATTCAAATAAACTTAACTCATCAGCGAGTTAAGGATGTACTCATACAATATTATCATTTACCCTAATAATTAATATGACGTACCTAATTGTAATTGATTAAATAGATTCATAGGTGATCTATTTACGGTAGCTGAGTTCCAATTACTCGTTACACGTGATAATATTCCATTGGTGAATATTATTTTAAGATTATTATAATAATACTTATGCTTTTATTATTGTAATGCAGGTTTAGTTGAAATTTGAAAGTATTATTAATATTCTTTTAGATGGTATTTATTTATAATAGGATGAGGAGGAAGAGTATTGGTAAAACAGTGAATGCAAGGATCAGGTTACCACACTAGGTAGTCTTCTTTTGGTAGTTTTCTAGGTCTCTTTGAATATTAGAAATGTTCTAGGTTTATACATTTATGTATTCATATATTTAGTTTTTGTTTCAAGTAGACTAGATTAGTTTCATGTTATTTTGGAAGTATCGATTTTGGTTTGAATGATACTTAAAATAAGCTTTATCAAACAGGTAGGATTAATCTTAAGTAATAATGGAGACAGCGGACATTGTCCGATATTTATAAAACAATATTCTTTCGTTTGCAATTAGAAGTATAAAATATTGTTCGTATTATACTTCTACAGTTTTAAGTTTACTAGTTTGCATTATTCTAGTAGGTACATTCATAAATTGTTGTCGATAGAATATCTAAATTTCACGATACGTAAGACTTTGTTAACCGTTAGTTTATCCGTCTCCTCCCTCGAATTAACAAGACTCTACGCTGCGCATTACAGCACAACAACCTCACCTACTTCTAAATTAGCTTCAGCCTGATTCTTTCAGAAGTAATAGAGTTGCCATGTGCGTAAACAAATTTCACAAGTAAGAACTTTATTTTGATTTATTTTTCTCATGCAATCAATCATTCTGGGTATATAGTATATAAAAGGCCTAACAAAATACATTCTATTTACTTTGTAGAGCAATGGTATAAGCCTTAACACTGAAAATGAACTAGATTGCATTTTATGCAGTGCAAAGTGTGGCGACCGCTTTACGCCCATCTAGCTTACCCATTATATTACTCATTTATCTGGGGACTTTGTAAAATACTAATATAATGTTATTATTATTATCATTATTGTTGTTATTATTATTTATTAATACTATTTTATTAATATTAATGTTATTGCTATTTATATTATTAATCTTATTACTATTAATATTAGTATTACTATGATTATTATTATAGATATAATATCAATACCATTGAAAGATATATAATATTAGCCAATACTTAAGCTTGCTAGAGGCGACTGCCGCCACAAGATTTTATTAAATACAGACATCAAAATCCGCGTCGACATGGATTATAATAATATTAAATTAAACAAACTAAGTAGTCTAGCTAGCTACTTAGTAACGCAGAATACTAAGCATAATCTATAAACAAATCAGTTATATTAATTACGGTAAGTACTAGCCGACTTTCAAGTCAATCATTGTTGTTAGGAGGCGTACTGCGACGCACCTTATTGGTACTTACTAGGCAAGAGCTTAATGCTCTAATTTGAGAGTTGATTAAATGAGGTGTATGAAACTGCAGCTTAAATACTAATTGAAATTAACTTATCGATAATTAGATGACATGCAGCAACGCTAGTTTGAGCTTATAATTACTACGGTATTGACAACGATAATTACCCGAAATTAAATTATTAAATTGTCCAACGCAGGCAAATATTAACATTGATGAAAATGCAGTTTTGGAGGCAATAATCCAATAAATGAACGATTCATTGATCGTCCTAAATTGTTAATTATATTTAGACATTTAATTATGCTGACTTCGAGGGAAGCCTGAATAATTATATACATATATTAGATGGCTAAAAGGCCTCCTTTAAATTTGCAAAATTTATGTCATCAAAGGATGACACGAAGTCTGAAAATTAGAAGCAGCTGAGAAACTGCCAATTAAGCCACGTCCATGAGTTATGAATCGTGTAATAATTATTCGAAATTAAAAGCACCGTTAGGTGCTAAAGGAGAGGTTGGAGTAAGCTCTGCTCAGAATTAAAATGACATGGTTCCGTCACGCTAAAAGGATTGTTGCCTCTTCGCCTACGGCCAAGGGCCCTAACCTACCTACTTACCTACCCTATGGACGCCCTAACTTACCGGCGTCGCTGGCGGAATCCAAAGAGAGTCCCGGAGGCGCTATGTTACTCGCCCCTGGAGAAGCTGACTGTTGCTGCTGAGTTGCGGCAGAAAGGCTGAAGCTGCCCTGTTGTGTCTGGCAGGACAGCTAGTCTTGAGTGCAAGCGGAGGAACCCTACAGGTGCCTCGCGCAATTCAAACTACTTCTACGTGTACCTGCAGCGGCTGCTGACTGCGGGAGGCGGTCTGTAGCTGCTGCGTGCGGTATACGGCCCCCCCCTAATTTACTTGGCCGCTACGGCAGGGGAAAGAGGGGGAAGAAGTACGAAAAAGAAGAAGAAACTTCGCAAGAAGAATCTTCTAAATATAAGCAAATAACACGTAAGAGGAAATAAACCGAAAAGAAAAGGTTCCTCCAATGCAATAAAAACAAATACAAAAGGACAACTGTTGTGGAGCAACAAGCTGCAATTAAATAACAGCGATGCCCAATGCTAAAAGTCAAAAATTAACCACACACGGAAAATGTTCAAAAGCACATACAAATAAGTAAAGATCGCTTCGAGTGAAGCCTAAAATAAATTTAAGCTAACTTTCGAGTTTTTTCTCGAAAAATGATTGAAGGTGAGGTGTCGCCGAAAAGGCTAACTTAAGAATTTCACGGCAGAAGTAAGATAATCTGCCTAAGGTAAAAAAGGAGTACAAAGAAACTCCGAATGTAATATAAACAACTTACCTAGTACCACAAAACCTGTATAATAAATATGAAATGTAAAAAGCTAATTATATTCAGTATTGGAGATCTGCAAATGATGCCGTAGCGTCGCTGCAGTACAAAATAAATTGAGCCAACAAAGTTGGCAAGTTTAAAAAGGCTGTCTATAACAGCCGCAACAAAATAAAGCAATTCAGTGCATCGGAAGATTCGCAATTAAGTCTAAATTAATATATATTGGCTTCGAGTGAAACTTAAAAATAATATGCAAATCTATGAATTGTTCAGTCAACCAAAAGTTGCTGAAGAGAATATTTTTATAAAATTAATGGCTTCGAGTGAAGCCTAGAAGAATAAAGCTGATTGCAGCCATAGCTGCAATTAAGTAAACGCGAATAACAAAAGCGAATCAACTCGTATGAGTTGGTTAGAAATTAAATGAAATACGAAATAATTAACTTGTACGGGCGTGCAAGATCAGTTAGAATGCTCACAAATTGATGCAGCGAGCCAAATAGATTTCTGGCAATCATTCTGTAAATTAATTTATAGTAATTTAATGGCTTCGAGTGAAGAGTGAACAATAAAAGCACTTGCTGCCATACCAGCATTGCCGACAGATCCCGATGAGGTAAGTAAGGTTAAAAAGTTACCGTGGACAAGTTAACTTTTAATAAAATGCTCAGGTTTAAAAAGCAGGCGCGAAGTGCCCCAAGTACCTAAAAGAATACAGACATGCAAATAAGCGAACAAGAGAATCAATCAAAGCCGTTCTCTAAAATCGTTCGCAGACAATAAGAACTTGCTGAAGGAATCCGGGGAGTTGTTGAGTTAGCTCCAGCGCTTCAAACGACTTGCAACTGGAGAGCCACCTGTAAGCAAAAATAATAGTAATGCATGTAAGTGAAAGGTACATAACGCATCAATAAATTAAAGGTGCTACAAAATAAAGATCCAACGATTTGGTCATATAAGGCAACCAACCAACGAACTGCGAGCAACTAGGCGGCTGCGGCATAAACATGTCCACATTGTTGTAGAACTTGGAGGATATCCAAGTTAAGTAAAAATACATGTAAATAAAAGCGGAGAGGTGGATCAAAGATCTCCTTCCGCACGAACTAAATCCACAATTGGCCAAGATAAGGCAAAAGGGATCAAATGAGTAAAAACTCCTCTAGCTCCCCAACCGCTTGGCCTAATTCGGTGAAAATTTGATTAAATTGTAGACCAAAAAAGGGCCTACAATCGTATTTAAGGAAAAGTAAATGTGTATACATCTCTTTTAAAAGTAAATGTTTGCGTCCGATTCGTGACCGGGCCAACTGTCTATGAAAATGAATAATATGCATGAGGTAGTCTGAATATACCCTAAGTAGTTGCTAGAGTTTGTGTACGTGCCGATTGCTCGAGGTGTGACGCCCGGTTACACAGATTCCCCATTTAGTAAAATTTCTAGTTTATACATGTATACGTTGCGATAATATTTCGGGCTACGAAACAGGAATAGGAGGAGTTATGATAAGGAGTGAATGACGTTGTAATTAACGAAATATATTCCTTACTAATCCCTTTTTAGTAGTGCCCGCAATTTTGCCCCTTTTCCGGAGTAATACTCCCAGTTATGCCCAACGAAAACAAAATGGTTTTTACGCAACAAGTAGTTAGTGAGATTATTCCTGCATTAATTTTAAAAAGTGTTTTCACGAGTTATCTTAGAACGATAAAGATATAGTTTAGAAACGTAACTGAAACAATAACTGAATTTCTATGTTAAACTAATCTTTATTCAATTTTCTCTATATAATACAAATATCACAAAGTGGAGCCTGAAAGGGAAGATATGATCACTTCCACCTAATTAGTTTCCGCTACCTAAATTGTAAGTCAGCAGAAGCAGTGGTAGCGTAGAACTATTTCTTATAATACAAATCCCGCGACCGATTGAGTAAGAATTGTTTACGCCCGTAGTCCGAATCACGAATCAGCGTCGAGAAACAATGCGGTAAGTAAACTCGGGATCCTCGCAGAGGCCCGAAAAGCTAAATATAAACTCGTACACGAGCTAAATCGCTCGCGTTTTTTTTATATGGGAGTTTCTAAACTCCCCTTGTACATCTAAAAAAAACGGGAATTAAATTCCCAGGTTTACTCTTTCAACTTCAAGTTCCAAAAAAGGAGTAAGAAGAAGTTGAGGTACGCCGGAGGTGTACGCGGCCGCATTGCACCGGGCGTCAAATGCGCATTGAGCGCACGGGCCCAGCATTACGGCACCCAATTGCGCCCAAATCCCCTAAAGGCGCCCAGGCCAAGAATACGCCCAATTAGGGCCCAAATTTGTCTAATTAGACAAACAAAATGTTTTGATGAAGAGGAGTCTAGAGTGTCCCTATGTAATTATAAGTTATTTTCTATATACGAAGGATATTCCTCCGTATATCCTAGCACTAAAAATTTTGAATTTGGTGCGATTTTAAAAATTTTAGGTAATGTCAAATCATTAGGTCAAGCAGGTTAACTCACCCAATTCCTAAGATTTAAAGCTTTAATAACTTTGCATCTAGAAAGAGTTAGAAGCTCAAATTTAGCTAAAATGAACCAGCGCATAATGCTAGATCGGAACTTATAATAATTTTTTTAGAACTTTGCCTCATTAAGGCAATATTAAATTTTATTTAGCTAGCGAAAGCTAGCAATGGTTAAAGCCCTTCAGGCTTATTTGCCTATTTAGGTTAATTAAGCTGGCGCCTAATCCAGCCCAGCAATTATTCAATGTATTGTGGAGCAATACCAATATTTGTATATAAAATATTAAACTTGCTTGCTGCATGCAAACAAGACACAAATGACCTCTTCAGACACCGTAGTCGGGTCTGAAGGCAGCAAAACAAAACTTACCTTTAACTTGCCTAAAGCAAGTAATCGCAAGCCCTGGCATGCGTCAGTTAGTTAACAACTTAGCGACTTAGACGTTTTCTTTTCTAGGTACAAAAATTTTTAGAATTGCAGAATATTATTGAATGTTTTTCTGGGTTTTATGCTTACACTTTCCCAGCTTTTAAACAATAATAATCTTCCGGTTTCTACAGATAAAACGAACTAATTTCTTGAGGTTGCTGTCATGCATACTGGTAGTTGAGTTGACGAAAAATAGTTGCTGCCGTTATGCTAAGTTAAGTAGTGTAGTCTTATTTACTCGCGCACAATAACAGAGAATATCTGGGTCCTTAAATTTACATAATATATTTACGATCCTATCAAACATTCTACCTCTAGGAAACGGGTCTTTACACAAAGTATTTGTTAATGTATCATTTATGATGTGCCCCGACGCCTAGCGTCAGAGGCCTATGAATACCGAACGGGGAAAGCACAATGGGCTTAAAAAGCACGACCTAATTGAGAGAAAGAATTAGTCATTAGATTATTATTGATTATTGAAATTATCTATTGATTATCGATTATTAAATATCGCGATAAATTATTGAACCTTTACGATTTATTCAATTCTGACTTTCGACATTGTGTGTGAGTTTTTCAAGTGCGGTTGGCTTTCACGATTAGAGAGCGTAGGCGGAGCTCCTAATATTTGTTTAATCATTTTGCAAAGTACATTCATACTCGTGTAATTTAACCTTTTGCCAAACATTCGCTCGAGGGCGATTTAATCGTGTTTCAGCTTGTCAAGTCTGGGGCATAACAGTAGTCAATAACATTTCTATAAATTTGGAAACAGTCGCATATTTAAAGAATGCTTCATACAGATGCTCTATGCTAATTGAGCACTTGTAGAATATTTGCATTTTTCAAGAAATTTGTACCTTTATGCTGTGCAAATAGATTTGCTTCTTCTAGAACTCACAAATATTGAATTTCACTAGCTTATCAAGATTTCGCAAAACTTATTTTGTTTGGCAACCCTAATGTTTAAACTTTGTTTACAAGCCATCAATTTACATTAAGCACGCATGCCATTCGATAACTCATCAAGACGATGAGTAATTCAAAAAGTTCAATATTACCTTTTATTGAAAACAATAAATTTTTGAATGCCTACTTTTCTTGAACGCACAGCACTCTAAAAGCAGTTTTAGAAAGCATCCTTAACTCGCAGAAATATACAGCGCATGACTTTCCGAATCGCTTTGATATTTTGGTTAGGTAACTAAACCAGCCACGCCTAGACATTATTTTCTTATGTGTTGCTCATTAAAATTAACGATGCGAGTGCGAATTTGACACTGTCCTAGTTTGGCTACACGTCGCGCTTATCAATGCAGCGTCTTCATCCCTGATGTTTGACTAATTATAATTAAATTTAATTTTAACCTCTAATTAAAAGTTGGCGCTCCTTCCAGACTTTAAACTTTGGTATTTTTGGAAGGGTAAATTGTTCCTATAAAAAAATGAAGTTATAGCAAGCAAAACAGAAGGGCTAGGCACTGAGAAAAACTGTAATGTAATGTCGAGTTTCGGAGCGGCCGTTTCTCATCAATAATCAACTTTCTCATCAGTAAACCAACCCCGTTGCGTATATCAGTTTTTTTCGTTCTTGTTTTTGTTGCATGTACTTTTGCAACTACTAGTAGTATGACAGTAATGCTGCACATGATTGGCTATTAAAACAATTTGAACTGCGAAAAGGGTTGAACCTTTAAAATTATATCAATCTACATAATCTTTGGCCAAAACTTGATATGCGAAGTCTGGGTTCCGGCTTCGGGGAGTAGCTTGGGTACGCACAACGCTATACTTGTGCAGTGCAGTTTCTGTTAGATCCTCGCATCGATTTATTTACTTATGAATGAATTTACTCGTTTTCAATCATTCACACATTTTTGATCTTGTAGGTACTAGTTATGTGCGTTTGTTCATTCACCAATGCTACTAAGTCATCTTTGTGACTAGCTATTCTTTTTCTTTTATGGCCTGATGTGGAAGCTCTTAAGGAATAGCAACCCAAACAACTCTACTAGAGTTGAAAACTTACGTTTGCGTTCGATTTTGAACCTGTTCCACTCGTTTTATCGTCTAGTTTCACTCCAAAGGAATTTTCCTGTGATAGGAATGACTCATCTTTAGTCAAACCGGATAGTCAACTTTTTTTATGTTCGTGGTCTTTTCTTTTAAGCTATTCTATATTTTACTTTTTGCGAGAAATCTATGCTACCCGATAAGCTTTTTTTTAGAGGGTAAGGCAAAGTTCAACTTTCGAATACCAGCGAAATCCTACAGCGAAGATGGATGAAAATGTTGTTTACCAAGAATTATTTTTGAATAACCAAAAAGTTACTTTGTGAACAAGATTTGCTGCATTGAACTTAGAAGAGATTCCTAACTTGTTTCTTTTTCATCTTTTAGCGGTGAAATGCAACATACATTGCAATCTGTAAGTGGAGTTAGAGAGAGTGAGAAAGCAGTCGTGCTCTCTACAGAAGCTGCTTCTAACACGGAAACGGACCCTTCTATGTCAAATCATTGCACCACTTCCGCTCCCAAGGGAATGACGCTTTCCCCAATAAGCCTTCATCTGAATTCGCTATTACTAGAGTATCCATACGAGGTATCCTGTACTCATTACTCTGCATGAATTTTAATAGGCCTTTTGCGATTGAATTAATGTAATCCCAATGTTTTTTATCTGAATGTCATAACACTGTCTGCAAAAGAGCGATGCACAATATTGCATTCTGCAGAAGCTCTTCAAAGCAACCGGGGGATTTTGTAAGGAAAGATGCTTAGGATATGGAAATCATGGAATTGTCTTCCATGGTCGCTTATATGGGACAGATGTAGCTGTGAAAACTCTTTTTTCTCCAACAGAAAGTGGATTTGAAGAAGAAGTACTAGCACTTTCAAAATTTCGGTATGTGTTGTAACCAGTCTCGTTAGTACCTTACTTGACCACGAGAAACTTTTTTTAAATAAGATGAACACAGCGTGATTCCCGTTTCTTTCAACGTCATGATTGTTCAAGATTACGTTGTGCAACTTATTTAGGCACCCGAATTTGGTTTCTTTGATGGGATTTTCTCGTTATGAGAAGCAGCATGTGCTTGTTTATGAAATGCTTGCTGCAGGAGATGTTCATAAAAGTTTATTAGCCGGTATGCTTCTTTGCGTGCGCAATTTTTACGTTAGTTGTGACTACGTAGAATTTTCACAATATTTTCCGAAATATGTGTTGGAATTGGGCATATTACAATTTCTACTATTTAATGCTGAATTCTTGTAATCTAATTTATTGGAAACATTCTTTGCTTAAGACTGGGTTTGGTTTTTCTTGCTACATCAGTTGTATATTTTGTTCATATGCTATTTGAATTTAACGGATATTACGTAGGCGCTTTGACCTGGGATCATCGTTTGAATATTGCTTTTGATACGGCTACTGCTCTTTGCTATCTCCATAATAACAGACCGAAATGTATACATAGAGACTTGAAAACAGCAAACATTCTCTTAAGTGATCATGGATCAGCCAAAGTTGCTGATTTTGGCTTGTCCTGTTTATCTAAAGGGCCAAGCAATATATGCGTAAATCGTGTTGCCGGCACTAATGGATATGCGGATCCACTTTATGTTCGCAGGTCAGTCTGCAAAAACCAAATTTCTACAGTTTCCTTATGAAATTTCTGTTTCCTGATTGATATTTTTTAAAACTGTTGCAAAAACTTCTCTTTTTGTAAGAATTTTACGCGGTAGCGATTTACTGTGTGCTTTTATCATTTCAGTGGAATGGTCAATGAGGCAACTGATATCTATTCATTTGGAGCAGTTCTATTAGAACTGTTGACTAGTCGACCTCCTGCTTCACAAGTAAACTGTTTGCGTGCGCTTGACAAAAGCAACCATTTTTTGGCTTATCTATTGTACGGCCGCAGGAAATGCTTTCAACATGGTTTTGAAAAGTCATAATTGCGTACTGAGAGAAAGCTATCATATTTACGGCCTTGAAACCGATATAAGAAACTTTTGTATATATTCTGTGGTTAAGGTTATGCAGATTTTTATTTATCCAATAGATTTTTTTAAATCTATTGCTGCTTTGCTGCAAAGATATCTGTGAATTATAAAGTGCTGCATGTTTTCATTGTAGAATTCCGATGGGCGAATATCCTTTTTTGTCTCTGCGATTGACTTTGATTTAAAGAAACTTTTGTCCTTTGTGGATACGAAAGCCAAATTTCCTCCTTCCGTCTCCCGTGAAATGGCGCAATTATCTTTACGGTAGATTGAATTGGATGATGTTCTGTGTATTTTTTCTTTGGTTATTTTTTTTAATTGTTTTCTAATTTGACTATTCTTGAATTGGGTAGCGTACATGCGAGTAGTAATAAATCATTGTGTTTTTCTTGTGTATGTGTCTAGTGATATTTATTTCTGTTTTCTCTTCTTGATACTTGAATTGAGATGTGCATATCCTATATTGTGACTTTTTGAGCAAAGATGTCTAACTGTAGGAAAAATTATGTAACTCACTGCTGAATTTGTATTGTCTACTCACATATCTACGTAGACATGATGTTAATTTGCGAAGGTCGTACGGAAATATTGCATTTACGAGTAGCTTCAACAATGAAATCAAATCTACTTTTTTATTTTCAACTTTGTTCTACGTTTTCTGGTTTTGCACTTCAGTTGCCTGAGTCCACGTCCGAAAAATCGGCCCGATTTTTCTGAAATAGTTGCGTTGTTGCGTAATATAAAATCGTCATTAAACTTCAGAGCTGACTTGAATGGGTAACTTAGAATATTTCTAACGTAGAAAAATTTTGTAAACTATTTTTCGCAATTGTGAATTTTTGGAGATTGATGAGTAAACCTATTACATTTTTTTATGCATTTCGTTTGTATTTTTCTTGTTGCGTAGATTGGAGTTTTCGTTGAGTACTGCACCATATCGCAATCATCACCAAGAAAGTACGAGAGGTAATACATACGAGTCACTTCAACACAGGATGATTACATGTTTTAAATTGGGTATTGCTTACAATATGTATGTATTTTTGCTACAGTTGAAGGACGTAATTATTCAAAATTAAAACCCAGTGAATTTTGCACTCTTCAACGTTTTGATTCATCCTCTGAAAGTTGTCGAAGTGATGATGCCCATACTCCATCACAGGATGGACAAAGCCCTGTCGGATCGAATCTACGAATACCGTATAGTAGAGTTACTACTGCAGTAAACAGACAAGATTTCCGAAATGATCTAGATCGTTCCAATGTACCAAATATACAAGAAAAACGAGAAGTTTCAAGAAGATGCTCCAGAAAATCTTTCTTAGATTTATCTTCGCAGAATATGTCTCGATCATTATCGAATAAAATAGATTATTCAGGAAACAAGGCATTAACGACAATTTCTTACCCTTACAAGATTGGAATGGAACTAAGGTCAAACATTACTTGTGAACAATTTCGTGACCGAATTTCTATTCACAACCGTAAGTACATTCTTTGTATTGCTGGAGTTTTGTGATGTACATACGAATATGCGTGTATAATATAAAGTCTAGAATAGTTTGTGTGTCTACAGCAGGTGAATTTATTGATGATGAAGAGGCTTATTTTAGTTTATGCTTACAATTTTCCAAACAGCTAGCTGATGCTAGAGAGCAAACTGAAAAGCGCCTTCGAATGGTAAGTTTCTTTGCTAACCCTTTACTTTTTTATATTGTTCACAGCGATGGCCATGCATATTTATGGTTGTGCAATTTGATAATACAATGAACAAAAACATAGTGCTAGTTGAAATATGTTTATTATTGAAATTAAAAGATAGATGGTGTTTCTTACCACTAGTAACATACTATTTTTTTACAAACAGGAGGAAGAAAGAGAGTTTCGGGCTGCGCTCGAAGCTTCAAGGAGAGACAGCTTGCTAAGAGACTTTACTAAAGTTAATATTGAAAAGGACGCATTATAATGGCACACTGGGGTGTGAGCTTCCTAATTTTTAAGCTAACGCATTCTCTGCGACCAGTCCTCATATGGAATGATTTTTCCCTCAAAATAATTTTCATATTTTTTTGTGTTTAACATCTTTCATGTTACTTCAATCTGGAGTATATTGCTTTTGCGAAGGTTTTTATTTAGTGAAGGCATCTTTTTCACTATGCCGTATCCATTCATCAAAACATGGCCTTTTGTGTAACGGGACAACTTTTACTTAACCTCATTTGGATAGTACAACAAAGTTTTCTGATTTGTAATATTGCATTTAGCAGTAAGATAACTAGCGATGTTAAATTCTATGTATTTATGAAGTTGTGTAATTAACTAGAAAATAGAGATAGTTCCTTAGTAAAGCGGGTGACCCGATCAAGTAGAAGTTGAATGCATGCAAGTACTGCCTGCGTCTTAAATGATTACTCCCCTCGTAATGAAATAAGCGAATGACGAGGCAAGAAGAAGAATTAAGTTGTCTTTTTTTTAGTAATGTTGACTCGTCTTGTTAGGATTACTCTCTAATTCGTATTCTTCTTTTTCAGTAGTATCATTTTCGTCGATGTAGTGTAATATCGCTCACGTAGATTAGCGTGCGTTGCACATAAGTGAGAACGAGTGGCATTAATGTGTAGTGGAGGTGTGAATCCTCCATAGTATGTACATATCTAGTAGAATATGAAGAGTGCATACAGTGGTGACGGATTAGTAGGGCAATGAGTCATTCCCTAGTCACGAGTTTAGCTACCTAGATCTGTAAGACTGTGTAGGAAGTGTATTGCTCAGTACACTCGGATAGGTTATTTTTTTCTCTGGAATAAAAGAGAGTTTTCTAAAGTAGGAATAACTAGAGTCTTGGAGTAACAACTACGGAATCGTGTAGATGATTAGTTTCCCTTTAAAAGTAACCCACAATCACTTAACTTAATAACTTTAAGCACATATCTAATAGCCGGAGTCATCCTAATATACGCTGGCAGATCTCTATTTATAAAAATAACAGAGATTACATTTAGGATTGCTGTTGATCCCTTCATAATTCATTCCAGCAGTTTTTGTTGCAGTACAAATTTCTCTTATAAGCTTATAGTAACTACAGAGTTGATATGCTCGTTTGTGTTTAGCAGTTGTGGATGTGGAGAAAAGAAATTTTCTAGTGCCCATCTAAATTTGCATGCTTACTCTTGTGATTTAGTGTATTTCTGGTACGCTTGAATTGTATTCGGTACTTGTAAAAGCAGTCTAGGTAGCGCACGTGAAAGGCATACAATATTGTGTTATTTCCTCGTAAGATTACGTTTGAGAATTGACTTTTTTTAGAAGAAATCCATTCTTGTAATGAATCAATAAATATCTAAGATAAAGCAGAGCACTTCATGATAAAAATACAAAATATCCGGTTCGCTCTAGCATGCGGTTTACAATTTCGCTTAATTGGATTCGGTTGAAAAGTCTCATTTACTATTGCCAATATTTTTATTTGTGTTAAAATGAAATTTTAGCAGCAGCCAGCGAATTGTCAGCATTTCTTTTAGAAGAGATTTCAATCGTGTAGAAAGTTGTAAAATGATTTTCAACCTAACTCTACCGAATGACATAATTTTAATGCGGCTGCATCCCCATTTTTTAAAAGGAAGAAAGTTTAGTTTCAGTGTTGTGAAGCCAACCTGTGGTCTGCAAATGCATTATTGGCTGGTAGTCCCCTATCAATGAAGTTAAACTTTTTTTATTGTTGCAGAGTAAAAGCTTCTTCTGTTTGCTTTACGTTAGAATATGTTATTTGCGCAGCCAAGGGAAATGATATAGACAGATAGAAGTTATTAGTTCCAAAAGTTTACTTGCATTTTAGGATACAAAAATATGGAACAGATTAGTGTAAAACTTAGAATATCGAATGCACCATGCAGCGGAAATGAAGTTCTCTTTTATTAGTATTATAGCTGGCGTTGTGGCTTAAAAATGAAAGATGACAGATGTCATTTTCAATTTGTCGCTGCTTACATAGTTGTTTACCTAGCATCTTCTACTCGCTAGCTTTAAGTGAATGAATTCTCTTGCAAGTAGATATCTCAAGAAAGTCTCAATAAATATGTAGCACATGCATTAGTTGGATGATTCTAGGTATAAGCATTTTATGTCACACTATTATTCTCAACCGAAAACTTAAAGGATAGAGTAGTGTGCAGCAATCCCAAATTGTATTCATTTTCTGTTTGGAATATATTAAAAATGAGCGTATCGCTTGTTAGTGTTGTTTGTCCATTGTCTCTATTGAGGTGCGTCGTTGCGAATGCTGGCAGTTTTACTGCATTGAAAATATATACGAACATTCTTACGAACGAGTATGCTCTCGCGCGCATTAATTCACAACTTTGAATGCTCGCAACTGCAGAGCTGCAAGCAAGTTTGCCACGCTGAGCTGAAGGCGCACGAATACGCTGAAATAAAAGAGCCATAAAATTAGCTGGTCTTAGCAATTTCAGTAAACTCAGCTATATCTGAAAAGAATAAAGGGCATGGGACTGAAGGATTGAGCTTCAAACATAACTTTGTTTCAATATGAATTACATATTTTGCACCTCGTTGAAATTCCAAACCCACTGTGAACTTATTAAGGAATCACGTAAGAATAGGAATAATTTCACCAAATTTAGCCGGGTATATAAGTACAATTGAATTAAGAATAAATACACTTATAGGGAAGGAAACCTGTGGCTTACAATCAAAAATTAGTTGTAAAATGAAGTGTGTTATTTTAGGGAACTAAAGGTAAGTAAGTGCTATTGCAAAGCTCCTGTGAATGACAAAACTATTAAGGTGAACGTGGGGAATTACTGCTTCAAATTTGATACAAATTATTTTTAAGCTACAGCATTTTCTTCAAAATTAATCCCCAGATGAAAACTAGCATTTTTCTTTTTCTTCACCGCCTATAACCGCATAATGTTATAGAGAGGTTACATATTTGTTGTCGGGAACAGAGAACTCATTGCATGCTATCAAAAATTGCAGCTGGTACCCCAAATATCTTTCTTTTCTTTTCTGAGTTGATTTCATCCTACGCTATCTAGTGCTCGGAACTTATTTTGTTTGAAGAGCTCTGTTGCTTCAATATCTATCACATGAAAACAAGTGACGTGATGCTATTTGACCTTCAATTATTTTTTGTTGGTATTGCATTTGCACGGCATTCAATCTAGTTGTCGTGATATGACCACACTGCAATTAATTTCGGATTATTACTAGTATGAAGTTGAAACGCTGTAGAGTACTACCAAAATCGGGTCAAAGTGGTCAAGATAAAGTAGAGTTTGGGTTTTCTTTTGGTTGAATGTATCATGATTCAAGTTATGTAGGCAAACAAGATTTTACAGCTTCAGTCAGTAATTACAAAAAAACCTGAAATGAAGGCGAGCCTTAAGCCTTTGAAGTAACATGACCAAAAAAAGTATGAGAAGTTACTCAGACTGCGCAAATTAAATAAAGTCCACTATTTTGAGAACGAGAACATTTTTATAGAAATAAAATACTATTTCGAAAGCCACAACTTGTTTAGTTGCAAGAAGTGCACTATACCTAGCTTTTGCTCAGTTAGTAGTTGTATGTTACGAAAACAAAATATAAACTTCTGTAGCACTCCACTCAATTTCGCCACTTCAATCATTATGTCGTAGGATAAATACTTCATTCATTTTCTTTATATTGCAGCTTAATTATCTTTTGCTAAATAATTTATTGATTGTGCGCATTGCACTAAAACCATATTTTATCTAGATATTAAAAAGGTCAATATTTGGTATAAGTAGAACAGGATGAGGCAGTCGGAATGGTTTACCAGAGCAAATACAGGTACGTCAAAATTATCCATTACTTAGCTTTCGATATTGAAAGAATGACTTTATTATAGTTAATGAGTACAATATTTTCAAAATATTGGCATGTTATAGAGGAGCTACGTCGTGAACCGACATTGCAGCATGCATCGACAGCAGATATAATCTCGCCGCCTATCAAGAAATTGGATAGCGAAATGATACAAGCGACAACTAAGGCACCACAGGAAATTATTGATCAGATGAAAGTTTGGCTACGGTAAGAATTTCTTTTAAAAATAGTTAATCTTTCTATATTAGTTTTAAAATTTCAAAAAGTAATGTGTAAATTTCGACCCTCTCTTCAGAACTGGAATTGCTCCTGATGGCACCCAAATGCTGACAAGCCAGTCTAGCCAATGGTAAAATTTTTACAATTTCACATATATTCCTCTTGCAACACAGTTGATTGGCATAGATTTCTATAAATTGAACTGCTTAATAGGGTACAAGACGTATATCATGGAACAACGCATGACGATCCTAATTATGAATCCCTCCCAGAAGGTGCTCACACTGATTATTACTACTGGTCATGTCCTTACCGGTCGCACATTGGGGACATAAACCTTATAATGATGCATGCGCAAGTAAATTTCCGCGATCAAACGCATATGCCTGCTGATCGTCTGCAAGAAAAAACAAGAAAAGGAAAGAATTTACTAGTGAAGGCAAAAAAGCTCCGCGAAATTGAAGAGAGAGAGAGACGCGTTCTTTTAAATAGAGCAATGGATAGAGGCGCTCATAGAGGTAAGATAACTTATTATTTTATCAATATCGTAAGTAAAATATGTTAAGAAGCACCAAACTGTTAACACATTTTCAAATATGGTATGCCTATTTGCCCTTTAGGACATCCCTTGCGAAAGGAAGGCATTTATACAAAATATTTTTGGCGACCATTCTTGAAACAAGCATCTTATACCAGTCCTGTTATCCTCGAGGGAGAGGAAGAAATATAAAAAAGTCGAACTGTTGCCGCAATTTTTCGGCGTAGAAAAAAAGACAATAAAAAATTTTATTTTGGCTATTTCTTGCTGCCGGAAATAAGAATTATGTAACTGCAGTAAACAGGGCGAGGAAGTGTTTTAATCTACTGTAATAATTGTTTGTAAGACTACAGCGATCGTATTTGAATCAACTGCATCAACGTTGTTTTAATCGATTGCAGCAAAATATGTTTATTTAACTCAATCAATGTTTTTCATGTCTAAGCGTCGCAAAAATTGTTTTAGTGTGTCGACACAATTTGTTTTATATTCTTAAAAGTAATAAACCACACAAATTGGTATAGAACCAACGGCAGAGTCCAATTGAGAAAAATAATTCACGACATTGCTTAATTATAAAGCAAGACATATTCTTCCTATGTATGTACATCATCTTTTTAATTACTCTCAATGGAATGAGTTATTTAACGAGGGTGCCGCCATACCACCACTTCATTGTGTCTTGCAGCTACTACAAGTATTTTTGGAGAGTGGTGAAATATGACTCATCATTCTCCGAAATGGCACTAATTGTGGCTCTACTATTTATATCATGGTATCAGACAATGGCATCGAATGCGAGTGAAGAGAAATCACACTTCATTGGTGGTCTACTGGGTGGAACTCCACCAAGAATAGCTTTGAAAGTCATGCCCTCCAAGAAGTTAAAGGTCTCTGAATGACGATTGCATATCTCGCCATTGCACAGTTGAAGCAGCTATTTAATTATTATTTTATGTGATAGATGACCAAGAGTGACCTCAACTCTTTAATTTTAGAGTTGCGTCATGACATCCGTAAGCAGGTTAGAATTCATTGTGTTTTCATGTCATTGAAACTGCATTGAAATATGTTTAAATTTGACTACATAGGTCAACGAAGTGGAGGGTAGCAATTTTCTATTATATTTTTTGAAAGGATTACATGTTGTCATTCATTTGTTATTGACAGAACAATATGCGGAGCATGAGAGACTTCGTCAGAAATTGTCATCTACATGGTCACTCCATGGTGCACCAATCTATATTCCAAACGAAGGTCAAAATAGAATCAAAATTTGGAACACGCTCAACTTGACACATTCACGTTCGCCTATGCAATTGCAGCTACAACGATAGGACCTCGAGGTCACATGCAAGCATACAACCCTTATACTGAAACGGTTACTACCGATTTAACAGATGTCAAGTTGAAAACGCGTTAACTGTTTTGAATAGAGATTTTTGCAAGTACAACCCAAAGGAAAAACTAATTTTTTAAAAACATTCCTACGTGCCTTACAATCGGTTAGTACCACCAGAAGTGGTCAAAATTCCACATACATTTTTCTTTTTAGGTTCTTTCCATTTCTCATCAAGTATCACAGCCGTATAAATCTCCTAATACAGTGAGGCGATGATTAAAAATAACTGTCTTCGCTATCTCTCACTATCCGAATATTCTCACAGACATTTAATTCTAAGGAGGTTCCTGCTAAAACTTCAACAATACCTCAAACTAGAATTAAAAAAAATACACCACATCTCAAAAATGGTATAGATTCCATTTGGGTACTTGTAGAATTGAAGTAAAAAAGTAGTATATATTACAGGTCCACTATTGATTGACTAAATCAATCCGGGAAAATAGCAGAAGTAATACCCGTCTATATGAATTACGAAGTAAATAGTGCAAGCAAAAGTGTTTCTTCTCAAAGAGATATATGTAAAAGTTGAATGTGTATATTGCCCATATAGAAAGAGGAATAAATAGCAAGCTTTGCACTGTTTCTTTTTAGAAATGCATATGTTTAAATATATATTTAGTCTAATACATTAGAATGTTGCAGTTAAAAACTTAAACGCAAGGTGTAGCATACAAACCACAGTTGCAGCACACATTTGTGAAATTGCGTACGTTAAAGAATTTAAGATTTATAGGACCTTAAAAGATTTGACAGGAAATTAATTTGTGAGTAACCCAATTATTATGATTACTTTTTCTACATGTAACGGAAATATAATCATTTTTTTGACCGCACTATTTACAGAAATATCTTCCTTTACTAGTATTAGTGCTGTGAGATTATAGAGAAAAGCAACTAGATAAAATCGATCAAATGCTAAAGTTGAAGCATGATTCTGCCTGCAAGGATAATTGTTATGAGGTGATGATTTCATGACATCATGTTTTCTATTCGCATAGTTCTGGGGCAATCACAGAGTAAAAGCGATCTCAACGTCTGATATAACAAGACAATAGTTATTGACCACCGAAGCAAAAATAGAAGGAGGAGAAATACAAGCCAGATGTAAATGTATATATGTCTAAATAGAAGTATGGTATTTTTGGTTTTTTGCACCAAAGAGAAAAATGGTCACGGTTCTTTATATTGACCAAGAGTTGCGAGAGTAACATAAAGTTTGAAACGAAATAGCTACAAAGAGTTCATGCAATAAATTTAGCAATTCAAGTAGCGAAACAGTGTTGATGCCATTACAACATTTCAAGGAAATAAAAAAACATGAGATACGGTGACCGCAATGGTGCAATAGAAAGAACCGCTGTAAAACCTTAGAAATGTGACAATTGATGAATTCTGGTCCAGAGTTAGGAAGAAATTTCTTCTGTTTTCAATAATGTTATTTATTTGGGTTTCTGCTAAGTCGTTCAAGTATGTTCTTTACCCACTTTAATTCACCAGCGCAACATTTTCGTTCACTTTCTTCGTGTTGCTAATATCCTTTGCAACAAACTTGAATTCATCTATGAAATGAGTCATGTGATGCAACTCATCAGTAAGATTTTTATCAATATCATTCGAAAAACAAAATTCAGGCTATGACATATCCAATAGGCCAAAACGGTTCAGTAATTGCCGTGATGGGTTTTTCGTAAAATGTAATTTTTTCACACTGAGGATCTACACTAAACAGTGACTGGCATCTCTGCTAAATGGGTACAGTCGCTTTTGTATTTTCTTTGAAGAACTTGACTTCTAGCATGGTTCACATTTGCTCAGACATTTGGATTGAAGAAAAGCGCTCTGCTTTTATCTCTAAAAGGTTTATTTTGGAATCTTCTCCTTTAAGGCTATGTTTCAATTAATCAATTACCCTTATCGACGTCCCTGATAGTTGCATTACCGGGTACAATATATCATTACTTTCCATGCCGACAGTGGCAGGTAATAGTGGCATGTTGTTTGTAAACTATAGGAAAACGCTTTTGCCCTTGACTACTTTAGTTTATGTTTGTATAAGTAAGGTACGCAAAAACTGCCGCAAGCTTTTATCCATGCCTCATATGGAACAATAATACAGACCTATCTTTATTTGAAAATTAATGCATCTCTCTTCCATAACTGCGACCACAACTACTGTTACTTTTTGCAGCACAAGCTCTTGTGGCTCAGACATCAGAGCTATTCGATCTTTTAGCCTAACTCTTTTCCTTTTAAAATTTAGTGTCTGTAATCGCTTGCTTCAAAATATCTTTTTTTTCTAAAATGGGAGGCGCACTATTTGATAGGATAATTTCTTTTCTTCATAATTTTGAAAGTAAAATCACAAGGATGCTTTTAGTACACTAAAAAAAGGAAAGATGCTAAACCTCTTCTAAATTATAAATCCATTTCCAATGGTTTCGGTTAACAGCGCTACTCAATCCTTTATTGAAATATATAACATTACATTAATACATTGGTTTTGCAACATAAAACAAGCCAGGTTGTCGCTCAAGAAACGGTTCAAATGGAACGCCGGTACATTCGTAGAAAGAGAGAGGGATTTGGTGGTTTTAAACGCATATATGTAAATGCAGGTACGTGCATCTTCCGTCACTGCTTTTCAGTTTTGTCTCTACTTACTCCAAAATTTTTATTTTCAACCAATCTGCTTTTTAATGGTGAACACTTAGGCAGAAATGCCTCTTAGAAAAATCTGAAGAGCGCACGAATGTACGTTTGCAGAAGCTTACGAAGTTACAGACGCTACTTTTAAGCTTGCATCACTCGTTTAGATGACACGTAGCGGCAAATTCAATGTGGAGAATACCAAATTTATGAAGGTAAAAAACTTTATACTTTATCGCTCAAACATATTTTTTAATGGTACGTGGGAAGAATTATTTAAGTTGGGAATATTTCAGAGAGAAATAGTTTAGGATAATAGAAGTAACTGACAGAGCTCAGTGTTCTTAAATTAGATCTAAAAGTGAGAAGCGATTTCGATTGCAATATCCGCGTTTGGTGTTATTCCTTACTTATAGCTGCGAGTTTCCTGGCTTCATTCCATATTCTAAGATTTCCATTGTTTTCAGCTCTTTCGTTGAATTCAGTACGATGCACATATACCCTTCCTTTTGTTTTCTTAAGGCTCATACTTTTGTTGAAAACGATGATGTGGATAAAATCAAATTTATCACTTTGATTTTCTGGTATTAATTAATGCTGTTGCTTTTAACATCATTTTGTGGTAAAAATAATGCATTTTCATTATGACCATATCAAATCCATTCACTCAAAGTGCAAGGTGAAAATATGTAATTCAATAAGTTAAGATAGAAAACCAAAATTAGATTCTGAGTTAACGGTAAAATTTGACATGCTCACAAAAAATAATAATAATAAAACAATGCATGTTCTCCCATTACAGTGTTTCGACTACGTCTTTCAAGAGTGCCTCTCAAAACAGATAATGAAAAAAGCAAATGCTTGCTGTAATTGTTAAACAAATAAATATGGCAAGAAACTTTTGAAATAAACAAAGTCCCTGTAAGGAATAAATTTGCTTTCATTTGACTAACCTATAAAAACAGCTGACCTACGCTAAATTGTGGTGCAACCATTTTCCGCTCTGAATTTTCTTAGTAGTTTGTGTAAAGTCAGTGTTTTCAATCGCTGCTATTCTCATTTTGTTTTTATTTTAAAATATCTTAGACCATAGAGTCCCACCAATTAAGGTTTTTTACTGCAATACTATATATACAACAAATGAAAGATTCCTAGCATTTTCAAAACTCTCGTTTCCATGCAAATACTCCCAGTTGAGTAAATCAATGGTATCGCTAAAAGAAAAATTAAAACATGCTTTTAGCTTGCAACAAAGTAAAAATGGTTTTAGTATTAACTTACTTTTATCACACAGTTTTGATTGTGATACATTACTGAAAAAAAACCCTTTGATTGCTTTACATTTCGAATTGTTTTTATTCTGCTGAAAGCTTAGTCACTTGATGCTACTATTATTCTTTCTATTTGTTTAGTAGCAACAGTGCTGATACGCACATGAATTATTTACTAACTTCTACTACCGTGTAATTGTCGCATCTTTAACTTACCCACATGTTGCTTGAAAAATTTTGTACAGTTTACAAGAAGATTTAAGAGATATAGAAGCATCCTAAGTATTCGTCACGTCACATTTTGGAAATTTGTTGCAGAATACGATAAAATGAGTGACGAGTTGGAACACATATCCTCTTGTCATAGCCAGCACAAATCTTTGCTATGTTTTGCTTTCCATACTTGGTCATACTTTTTTCTGTACCCAAGTGCTTGATATCGTGCGAATGGCTCTTGAGTAACGATATTTGAAAAATCCATTTTTTAAGCATGCTCAAAATTACTCTAACTCTCATCCTATTCCCTGGGTTGTGAGAAATACGTTTAATTGCCCATTTGAGCGCTTGGGCTTCTGGAGTGCTGAAGTAAATTGTAGTTAGTTTATGCTGCAATTCACTTACTATTGCGATTCGGCGTCCTAACCTTGCATTATGTTTCATTTTTTGGCTAATTATTTCGGCTTCTGTAAAGAGAAATAAAAACGATTAGTTACCATTGTGGCAATCTTTACATTATTTGCAATATATTTGTGGTTACGCAATTCTGTTCTAAGTCAGGAGTATTTGATGGGCAAAAAACGATGAAATATTTACGTTAGTGTTTGATTCTTTTAGCTATTCTAAACAGTTTCCTACCTGATGAAGCTGGAGACATAGCTTTGGATGGAGGTTGCTGCAATGGATTGTCATTCTTTGTGGGCGTTGCCCTATCCGCCGGCGACGTAGCTCTAGCTGAGTTTGCCTCTTCTATATGCGTAACGCATCAAATTATTAGACACATAGTTCTCATTTTCCTCTACGCTAAATTTAATTTTATGCTTTCATTAGTAATAATTTCATGCCCTAATTGTCCTGCGATTTAGCTTTACCCTTATTAACACCATTTATCTCCGCCGCAATGTGATGAATTTTTGTGATTTCTCCTACACACAACGTAACACGGATAAAATAAAAGTCTTTTCATTCTGCTATAAGTTGCGACTGTTTGCACACCTTGTTTCCAACTGTCATCACTCAAGCTACCAGCCTCCTCCTGCAAAAATTTGCAAGTACATGCTGTGCCAGCAGTGGTAATTCAGGTAAGTAAATTCAATGGCAGTTGGAAATGCAATGCTGATTTTTGTGCAATTGCGAAAAAAACCACTTTTGCTACTTTTGAAATCAGACTTCACAGTCTGCTCTAAAAGTTTTTTCATAGCGTGTAACAAGCACTTTCACTACTAATTCAAGTGAATGCATGCTTCTACAGCATAAAATTTGAAGGAACTAAGCCTAGTGCAATCTACTGAGATTATTACATAACTTTCTATATTCTGTTATATCTATACCAAAGCAATATCTAAGGCATATTTTAAGGATTCCAGATAATCCAACACTGCTAACAGCTGATCAGCATCGTCGAATATATTTTGTAATGTAGTCATCCTTGCTTCGGAAGCATCCGATACATCTAGATAAATTAGAAAATAATGTGTAAGTATAGCTCCTGGGATACTCTAGGGAGTGGCAATTAAATTAACTTTCGTTTGCAAGCTGCACCTTCTAGTATTTCCTGGCAAAATTTTACATGATGCTTGCATTGTTTTCGAATAACATTCAAAATTTCACCATTTTCATGCAATTGATATTCTTCTTTTTTTTTGGTAGCTTCAAGTATGTGCTGCATGAAACCTCTGGCATCATTTCTTGCTGAAAAATGCTTAAAATCTTGCATCTACAATCCAAAAAGCATGAAGAATAAAACTCATAATGGTGATGGTATTTTCTGTACTACTTACTTTGCATTCTATGGTTCACTTACAGCTTTTTCTAGCACTTTCTTTGCAGTACTCTCATGATCAGAATCATGAAGAATTGCTGCACCGGCCTATAAATAAATATAAATATAGAAAGAAAAAACATTATGTATTTCTTTCAAGCATATCCACGTGATGCTCAATTAATTCTAATCCTCTTCTTACCTTTGCTTGCTTTTCGGTTACTTCTCGTTCTGATTTTAGAACCTCATTCTAAAAACAATAAAAATTAGGACACAGTTCTGCTTCCATTTATTTCCAACTTATAGCAAGATTTAGAATGTCTTTTTAGTTTATAGTACCTTTGAATGAGAAATATTGTCGTTCTGAACGGTTGAAAACCAGGAAACATGTAAAGTAGAAACGAAAACAAGTTAAACAGCAACTACAGCAACGTTTTTTGCCCATGCTATTGTAATACTTATCTATACTTACCATTAAATGTGATTTCGCAATTTTCTGAATAAAAAGAAGTAAAATTGTATTACTTATTTCAGGTTCCCCAAAATAAAAATATAGAAACATTTGTTGAAAGCAGAGTCACATTTCATTTACGAATTGAACCTTTATTTCAACAAGTGCTGCTTTCGCGGCAATATTTACACCGGATTGCAACTCGGAGAAAACTTCTGTTATTAATTTTTCATTTTCTGCTTGATGACCTTTTTCGCCTAGCCAAAAATTAGCCATTAGAAACGGTGAATTTGCCATATCCTCGGAAAGAGATTGCAGGAGGCTGTTATACTCTCGGATGAACAGTTCTCTACTCGTGTCTCCATCATAAAGGGTATGAAATGAATTTAGCTGCTGTAAGTCTAAAACGTTGCCCGAGATGAATTCTGGCCAAAGTTTTCCTTTTAAAAAACAGTACACTTTTTGTTACTTCAGTGGACAACAGAAAGAAATCATCCCTGATTTTCCAATTTATAAGTGCATTATCTCTCCTTTTACATTTCTCAACTAAACTTATTTTACTTGAGTCATGAGCAAAGTGTGTATTTTTGATGATTTTAAAATGTACTTGTCTATTTACCTCGATGTGCGGCCTTCTCTATTAGCGTATGGTCAAAAAGTGGATCAAGCATAACGAATGTCTGTAGATTACTTGTGGAATGGCGGTGTTCTTCCATCTGAAATAAGTAAAGCATATGAAGTACTTAAAATCACCCAAACCCTTTCCACATTATTTTTTCCTGCAAAAAAATTATTTAAGAACCTTTGTACAAATATTCAACAAAGAGCTAGTGTTGTGCTCCTCTGTATGAAGTAAATCCAAGCAATCTTTAGTGCTCAAGGCAATATAGGGGAAGTAGACATAGAAGTGATTCTTTGTTAGGTGCACCCATTGGCGAGGAATTCCTTCCATAAAATCTCGCAGCGCGCTGTTCCGGGATGAATGGAGAATATCCCTCACTTTTTTCAAAATTGAAGTTATGAGACCAAAAAAAACTGGAACCTCCAAACCACATAGTAGGACGAGATTGTTTTGTTTAGTAGTACCCCTAGGAAAAACTGAGTGAAATTAAAGTTAAATTTTATCAAAAAAATAAATTATGACACTTTCAAAGTATTCTTTTCTTGCAAAAAATTCTTTAAATACCTATGCTCACCCTTTTTCATTCCAGCCACAGAATAAAACCATGTTATCATTTGACCGTTGTTGCTACTACCCTGAGTCGAAGATAAAGCTAATTCTTTGATAATCAGTAAATTTTTTTTCCTCACGGGTATCTGTTTTGTCACAGGGTCAACTATTTTCCAATGTGCATGGTTAGGGTACTTATCGTTGTTACCATCCATGCCGGATCTTGCAAAAACAACGTGGTTTATAATCTTCCTTAGCTGCAAATAATTCGAACGATAGTACAACTTGATAGTGCAAGAACTCTTCCATGTGATTTCTTTACAAAGTATAGTGTGATAAAAAGAGATTCTGTTACGTTTAGTTTGAATGTTGCTGCGAAGAGATGTATTCAACAAATTTTCGCAAATGGAGTAGAAAAATTAGCAAGTTTATACGCCTAAAAGTATGCAATTTTACCAAATGAATAAGTAGATAAGATAGTCACATGATATTTTAAGAGATTCCTACTGATTAAAGCATTTCCTGATAATAAATCTTACGGTCAACATTGATAGCACCCACATACATTTTAATCTAATTATGGTAGAAATTCTACATCTGTAAAGTACGTAAATTTTGTACAATTATATTAGTCATATATTACGATTGCTTTAAAAGCATCAATGTAAGAATATTTTTTCAATTACTACCAATGACATAGATATCGCATTTTCAGTGGTAGGCAAAACCCCGTGTGACTCTTTTTGTAGCAGTCTATCTACAATATGTGAATTGATACTGTTTCTAGAATCTGATGCCTTTGGTTGCACTAAATTCTCCTCTAGATTCTTCTTTAAATTGTGCGGAACATTGTGTTGCTGCAGAACAGCGGGCAAACAAACTTACTATAATTTGTAACACAGAGAGAGCATCTAATCAATTAGTATCATTAAGGTTTACCTGGAAACTATTTTCTACATTTCGTACAATTGTTTTAACTGCAAGTTTTGGCCTATGCTTTGTTTCCATTTTTATATTATTTGACATGGCTGTAGCGTGCAGAGCATAATTCAATACTCCTAGCCATAGGAAAAACAACAAGTTACCGCCAATCTTCCTATTTGGTATCATGACGTAAGCTGTTCATTAGCTGAAAGACTGTAATGATTAGTAAAAGTGTGCTATGATGTCCTTGAATACATGAAAATTTGTAAAAAGAGAATTGCACAAATAAGACATGGAAAATGGCACCAATCTAACGTATGAAGGTAGCTACTTGCTCAATAGCAAGTTGTCTACCCGCACCTCTGGAATTCAAATTTGTTAAACAAGCATCATCTCAGTAAAATCGAGTAAATTTCAAAGTTCAAAAATATCGTGGTTCTTAATTGGCTGAATTGACATATTTACTTAATGTGATAGTATGCCCCTAAATGGTCCTGTTCCTATCAATTCACGATATGTCAATTTAGTTTATACTTGATCAATAGAAGAAATAATATTAGAAACTTACAAGCGAAAAAAAATATGTCGAGTAGAAATTCAAAAAACAAGATCACTCACTGGGAGAGAGGATGTCATTAATCTTATTAGAAAAAACGTTTATTACTCAGATGCGGTTATTTTACTACAGGTATTTTGAAATGTGAAGGCATTTTTCTTCAGCTGTGATCGTATCTAACGAGTTGTGAATTTTGGCAGCTTTCTTTTCCTGAAAATCTTTGCTCAATTAGAGCAATGAAGAAAAATTTCATGACTTGTTATTTCTGATACTCCCGCAGTTTAAACTTCAAAATGAACTGCACGCTCGCTCAACAGTTGAAAAATTCCAAAGTTGCATCACGTGAGATGTAAGCGCGACTAGTTTCCTGGCTACAGAACTTTGCAAAAACGAATTCCGGTTGTATATGTCTGTAAATTGCTATGCCTTTCATTAGAAATATACGATGCAAGTTCGGCTCAAAAATTAAAGTATGTTCCGTCTTCACATCATTTCCATTTCCGTGTAACCTTGCTACTAGCTTGGCATTTCCCATCCTCTCAAACACCTCAACAGGTCTCTACATTTCTGTTTGAAAATTTTACTTCTCTGCTGCATGCATATTCTTTACCGCCATTCTATGTTCATTAAAACTTTTATGAACCAGGTTTCTATTGCTTGTAAAGTAGCACTGCTCAGCTCGGCCTTTAGTTTTCTTCACTCCATAAGTATCGTGTAATAAAGATGTTCATCGTTGCTAATACACTGAAGAATGGGAGAAAGAAATAAAATCAAAGAAAATGAAAGTTGGCCTGATACTCATAATTCAGCAATTTCACTTTTCTTTTTTGCTTGCTCTAACGAGTCTACTATTTCCTCTAATTTCTACTTCGTATGCTACTCCCCAAAACTACATATCTCCGCCAATCGCTGATAATACCGTGAAACTAAAGACTAAATTAATTTTACGTGCAACGAGCGTTTCAACCGAAAAATCTTTGCAGGTATATCATCCCAGTAAAAGAGAGCACTGGCACAATGCTTTAAAATATTCTTGCTACACTAGACATAGTTGAAGTATATTCAAATTCCAATTTTCTTTTTTTTGAGCCATCAATGTGTATTTAAAAGCATCATAAATCATGCCTCTCAACTTTAAATTCATAGGAATCCCTCGGTGGACACACTGTGACAAAAAATCCAGAAACCCTAGAAAAGGTAGGCGAATGGCGAAAACGTAGAAAAGTCTTCAAAGATTCAAAGCACCATTCACAGACACTCGAATACTCTATTGTTTTTAGGCTAGTCACTACTTCCTGCGATATGCAAGAGAACTGGGAACAGATGCAGAGTGGAAGGAGGACGAGCAACTTCTCAGTTGTTACAAGCAAGAAAAGCTTGCATTAGTAGTTTTGAAACCACAAAACTTGCCGGGTATGTTCTACAAAATGAAGAGTTCCCAAATCTTCGTTTCATGCTCACATTGGTGTATTTATCTTTATTTTTAGCGGCATTAGGAAAGCCAGAAGAAGGCAGACATCATGCGTTACTTTTTGGTTTTCACACCTTTGTTTACTACTGGTACATTTACTCTATCATGGAGCAGATAAATAGGGGATCTTTTACTCAACTGATTGCTGAAAGAGTGATGACGGAATGGATAAATACCATCAATACAATAGAGTTTGTAAATTTTCCATTTCTTCTGATGAGTTTGGACAGCTACGAGGGTTTTCTGCAAAAAATTCCGCAAACCGCAGCATCTGTGTCCAGGGTAAGTCTTTTTATTTTAATTTAAGCTTTTTTAAACGTAATTCCAAGAAATAAATGAATAAAAATTATCACGAAATACATTCAGCAAGAAGAAATAAATCAAATCAAATCTAAAATACCCAATCATAGGGATAAAGAAGCTGTACACCTATATACAATGTTGGATGAAACCCGTCGAGAAGACCTATCTATTATGCGACTTGCACTTGAAAGTGAGCCTAGCAATAGTGAAATCACTAAATTAGCCGACGTAAGGTGTTAATATCCCTGCTTACGCAACTTTGAACTTAAAATGAATGAATTATTTCACCTTTAACTCTCAGCCAATAAAATTAGTCTCTTCCCACCAGTTATACAAGTTAACGAAGAATCTCGAATGTATTTCTCTAAAATCATAAAAAACTACAAAATGCAACTTTCCGTGTCATTTTGGAGCTCTTTGGATACAGTATCGGATGCAATACGTATATCAGAAGAGGACGCAAATAGAGCAATTCAAGCCGCGTGGAAATGGAGAAAGGTTAAATTAAGATGACAAAATGCCTTAAAACATTCCCACTCTGCAAATCTGAAATATTTTATTCCAATAATATCTGTATTCTCTAAAATTCAATTTCATCTCAGATTAAAACTACCTCCAACGTTCTGTCATAAATTTTTTAATAAATAAAAACTAAATTCAATTTTTAATTGCTGCATTCAAACGCAGGAACATCAAAAACAAATTTCACAAAAAGAGACACAGGAAGAAGAAAATGTGAGAAAAAACACCACACACTACATGACCATTTGGATAATTCAATGTGATAATGTATCCTTTGATTGAAATTAAACAAACCTATAAATAGAAGTCAAACTTAAACCATTTAAACACCAGTGTTGCTAATACGTTAACACTTTTGCCGTTAAATAACATAAGAGGATGTGCTAGTTTTGCCTAGCTCATGGTATGTGTAAATAATACAAAACCAAAATGTTATTTTAATTTTTTCTTACATAGATACAAGCTACATTGCGACAACAAAATCCTTCCTTAGTCAAGATTGCGGTAAATTTGGAAAATTGAACACGATAAATCTATATATAAGTTTTATTTGTAAAGACAAACTAAACTTTCAATGTTTTTTTCAGGAAAGCAAGCTGATGGAATTGCTGCAAAAGAATCGGTTGCGAAATTTAGTGCCAATGATGGAGGACTTTTATATGAAACATGCAGTAGAGCGGGAGTATGTCACCAAAAGAAAAGAATGGCCCAAAGTTGTATCTACTTCCAAGAGCACATGGGAAAAAATTATTAAAACCAATGAGCCCGACGTAAAGCGATTGCTTTTTGATGGTACAGTGGATGAACGATAAAGAAGAACGATACATAATAAATGTCTGACGATTTGAAGAGAATAATAGTACATAAAAGTTTTGCATAAATTAACTTTTGCAGTTGATTCAAAAATTAAAGAATTAACTGGAAAAGAAAAAATGTTTTCGTTTGCGAAGCGACTAGAGGAGCTTCGAGCCACTATACGTAATACAGGAATTGACACATCGGAAGAAGTAATTCTGCATACATCAAAGGTTGAACAATGTCTTTACAATGTCTGCTTGAGATAGCTTCTCTTAAGTGTTATTTGTATAGGAACCTTTGTCGCCCCCTACCCCAAGAATTGCACCTACACCAGGTAAAGTATGCTGTTTTTGATTGCAATAATGAGATAACTATGGTTGATGTCTTACATCCACTGCCTTCGTTTTAACTTCTTTTGATAGAAGAATCTCCTCAAAACGAAAAAGAAAAGAACGTTACAGATCAATCAACCATAAACACAAAAGAACCAAGCGAAGCACATGAAAAACAATTTCAACAGTTGGAACGCTCGGTTAAAACAGAAATTCAAGCGCCATCAGGAAACGTTTTACAAAAAATTGCAGAGGTTGTAGCCGATCCGCAAACACCAGCTGCACTACAAGTGGGAGTGATGCCACAATTACTCTCCGTAGTTTCTGAACATCACAAAAAGAATGCGCATTCCGAAAAAGTTGAAGCAATAAAATTGTTGCAAAAGTTAAAAAAAGCAGAAAATATTATTTTACAAAACCCGGAGACAATAAAATCAAACGAACAACGAAAACAGCTAGAAAATATACTGAAAATTACAGGTAACAAATATTGAAAAATAATGACTAATAAAAAAAAATGTAGGAAAATGGAAGAACAGAGTAATGACAAAACTGAAACAAACATTGCAATGAAAAAAAAACGTTGCGATGCAAATGCTACACGTAGATGAAAAATCACTAAGAAGTGAAATACATGAAGAAAATATGGCCGAAAAGAAGTTGAAGAAAGACGCAATAAAAACGGCAAGATCTCCAACAAAACGAAATGTGCGAGCATTACTCACGGATGCAGGAGATCCTCACATTTCCGAAAGCTTGTTTCCTGTCATTAGTGGAGATTTACTCAAATTAGTGACTGATTCCAAGAAGAATAAGCCCAAGGAAATAAAGGCGGACGCAAGTCGCGTTAGTC